>JARQOD010004569.1:0-53964 GCA_033576555.1 Oophaga sylvatica
GGAGGTCAGCCAGGTCCCCTCCTGGGGCCTGAGCTCCTCACAGTTTATCTGCAGCCACTGTTATTTGCTCATTTGCTTTTTCCTGTTTTTTCAGTGGCTGCAGCTTGGTTTTATTCACACTGAGATCTGATTTAGCGGGTGGAGAGATCGTGTGATCTCAGTATTTTTGTAATCAGAATTGTTGGATTTTTGTAGGGTTTTCTGGGTTGCAGAAAGTAATCTCTCCTTTCCTATCCTATTTAGTCAGCTTGTGGCCCCAGCGTTTGCTCAATCTATTTTCTGCCTATGTTTGTGTTTTCATCTTGTCTAACCGCCAATATATGTTTGGGGGCTTCGTATTTTCTTTGGGGATCTGCTCCGGGGCAGATAGCTTTCATCTTTCTGCCTTTAGATGTAGTTATCTCTCAGGCTGTGACGAGGCGTCTAGGATCAACGTAGGAACGTTCCACGGCTACCTCTAGCTTTGTCTTTAGTTTAGGAATCTGCAACCCATCAGTTATCAACATCTCAGGTGTTCTGCTGCCCTGCTGTTGTTCCTGTCCTCCTCAGCTACCGAAACACAACAGTATCACCGGCCATAACTGAAAATTATATGGTACTCACAGAAGGGAAAAATAGTGTGGAAAGAAAAAAGTTGTCAGAGTTGTCAGAGATTTTTTTTTTTTTTTCTGTCTGTTGGATTTTTTCCCTTTTTTCTCTGGGTGCTGAGGATGATTTTTTTTTCTTTCAATGGAGTTTGCACAGTTGTCTGGCCGTGTGGATCAGCTTGCTACTGAGGTTCGGAGTATTGCTACCTATCTTGCTAGGTTGCCGGTTGTGGAACCTAGGATTCCCATGCCAGATTTGTTTTTGGGGGATCGGGCTAAATTTCTGAATTTCATAAAATAACTGTAAGTTGTTTTCTGCCTTAAAGTCTAAGTCCTCAGGGAACGCAGCACAGCAGGTTCAAATTGTCACCTCTCTCCTGCGCGGCGATCCTCAGGATTGGGTTTTTTCCCTGACACCTGGGGATCCTGTTTTGAATGATATTGATGCATTTTTTCTGGCTCTGGGGCTATTGTATGATGAACCTAATGTCATTGATCAAGCTGAAAAAACCTTGTTGGCATTAAATCAGGGTCTTGAAGACGCTGAGTTGTACTGTCAGAAATTCCAAAAGTGGGCAGTCCTGACCAAATGGAATGATGATGCTTTGGTAGCCTTTTTTCGGAAGGGGCTGTCAGAGAATGTAAAGGATGTTATGGTGGGATTCCCAGCTCCCTCTGGTCTCAATGATTCTATGTCATTGGCTATTCAAATTGACAGACGTTTGCGTGAGCGCAGAGGTATGCGTGAGATAGTGTTGCCTTGTGAGCCAGCTTCTGAGCCCATGCAGTGTGATAGAGTGACTTCTGGGGCACAGCGTCATGAGTTTCGAAAGCGCAATAGGTTATGATTCTACTGTGGTGACGCCTCTCATGCTATTTCAGTCTGCCCTAGCGGGGAAGACGTTTTGCACACTCAGTTGTCTTGGGTAGTGTTCAGACTAAATTTCTGTTGACTGTTACCCTGATTTGCTCCCTGTCCACATTTTCTGCTCAGGCTTTTGTTGATTCAGGAGCAGCTATTAACCTGATGGATTTTGACTTTGCCAAACGTTGTGGCTTTCCCATGATACCCCTGCGGAAGTCTATTCCCCTGCTGGGCATTGATTCAACCATTTTGGCAGAGAATAAACTCCAGTTTTCTACTCAGGTGATAATGAGGGTTGAACCAGATCATCAGGAGATTTGCAAATTTCTGGTGCTGTATAATCTGCATGACATTATTGTACTAGGTTTCCCTTGGTTACAGTCTCATAATCCTGTTTTGGATTGGAAATCTGTGTCTGTGACCAGTAGGGGCTGCCAATGTGTTAATGCCGACACTCCTGTTTTTTCTGCCTCTCCCCAGTCTCAGGATGTTCCTGACTTTTTGACTGATTTTTCAGATGTATTTAGTGAAAGTAAATCTGCATCCTTGCCCCCTCACAGGAGCTATGATTGCGCTATTGAATTAGTGCCTGGTGGTAAATTTCCTAAAGGTCGCCTTTTTAACTTGTCTGTACCTGAACACGATGCTATGCGATCTTATATCAAGGAGTCATTGGAGAAGGGTCATATCAGACCATCCTCTTCACCCTTGGGAGCCGGTTTTTTCTTTGTGGCCAAAAAGGATAGTTCATTGAGGCCGTGTATTGATTATCGTCTCTTGAATAAGATCACTGTGAAGTATCAATATCCGTTACCCTTGATTTCTGACCTGTTTTCCAGGGTGAAAAGTGCTAGTTGGTTTACCAAGCTTGACCTCAGGGGGGCGTATAACCTTATTCGCATTAAGCACGGGGATGAATGGAAGACGGCGTTTAATACCCCAGAGGGGCATTTTGAGTACCTAGTGATGCCCTTTGGGCTCACTAATGCTCCTTCCATCTACCAATCCTTCATGAATGATATTTTCAGGGATTTTGTGGATAAATTTCTGATTGTTTATTTGGATGATATCTTGATTTTTTCCAATGACTGGGATTCTCATGTGAAACATGTTCGGACTGTGTTCCAGATTTTGAGAGAGAATGCACTGTATGTGAAGGGATCAAAGTGTCTTTTTGGCGTACAGAAGGTCTCATTTCTGGGATTCATTTTGTCTCCGTCTGTTATTGAAGTGGACCCGGTCAAGGTTCAGGCCATCTGTGATTGGGTCCAACCTACTTCATTAAAGGCTCTTCAGAGATTTTTGGGTTTTGCCAATTTTTATCATGAATTTATTGGTAATTTCTCCAGTATTGTTAAACCATTGACTGATTTGACCAAAAAGGGTTCTGATGTGGTGAATTGGCCTCCTGAGGCAGTCTCTGCGTTTCAGGAACTTAAGCAGAGATTCACTTCTGCTCCTGTTCTACGGCAGCCTAATATTTCTCTACCGTTTCAGGTGGAGGTTGATGCCTCTGAAATTGCGGCAGGTGCCGTTTTGTCCCAGGGAGATCCAGAGACCTCTAAGAGTAACCCTTGTGCCTTTTTCTCTCGAAAATTTTCTCCAACTGAACGTAATTATGACGTGGGTAATCGGGAGTTATTGGCCATGAAGTGGGCCTTTGAAGAGTGGAGACATTGGCTGGAAGGAGCCAAACATCAGGTGGTGGTCCTCATGGACCATAAGAATCTGGTTTATCTCGAATCAGCCAAGCGACTTAATCCTAGACAGGCCAGGTGGGCCTTGTTTTTCACACGTTTTAATTTTGTGGTTTCTTTTCTTCCTGGCACTAAGAATGTTAAGGCGGATGCCCTCTCGAGGAGTTTCTTTGCGGACTCTCCTGATGTTATCTGATCCTGCTGTTATTTTGAAAGAGGGTGTAGTTCTTTCCGCCATCTCGCCCAATTTGAGACTGGCTCTGGAAGGGTGTCAGAAGGATGAACCCGAGCGCTGCCCTATTGGGAAATTGTTTGTCCCAGACCGGTGGAAAAAGAGTGTGATGTCTGAGATTCATTGTTCCGCGTTGGCCGGTCATCCCGGAATTTTTGGTACCAGAGACTTGGTTAGTCGGTCCTTTTGGTGGCCTACTTTGTCTCGTGACATCAGGGAATTTGTGCAGTCCTGTGGGACTTGCTTTCGCTCCAAGCCTTGCTCTCGCTCTAGTGGTTTGTTAATGCCATTACCTGTGCCCATGAGGCCATGGACCCATACAGTTAGGTCCATAAATATTTGGACAGAGACAACATTTATCTAATTTTGGTTCTAGACATTACCACAATGAATTTGAAACAAAACAAATCAGATGCAGTTGAAGTTCAGACTTTCAGCTTTCATTTGAGGGTATCCACATTAAAATTGGATGAAGGGTTTAGGAGTTTCAGCTCCTTAACATGTGCCACCCTGTTTTTAAAGGGACCAAAAGTAATTGGACAAATGACTCCAAGGCTATTTCATGGACAGGTGTGTGCAATCCCTTTGTTATGTCATTCTCAATTAAGCAGATGAAAGGGCCGGAGTTGATTTGAGGTGTGGTGTTTGCATTTGGAAGGTTTTGCTGTGAAGGAAACGTGGTCACAGGAGCTCTCCATGCAGGTGAAACAAGCCATCCTTAAGCTGCAAGAACAGAAAAAAACCCATCCAAGAAATTGCTACAACATTAGAAGTGGCAAAATCTACAATTTGGTACATCCTGAGAAAGAAAGCACTGGTGAACTCATCAATCCAAAAAGACCTGGGAGCCCACGGAAGACAACAGTGGTGGATGATCGCCGCATACTTTCTTTGGTGAAGAAGAACCCGTTCACAACATCAACTGAAGTCCAGAACACTCTCAGTGAAGTAGGTGTATCTGTCTCTAAGTCAACAGTAAAGAGAAGACTCCATGAAAGTAAATACAAAGGGTTCACATCTAGATGCAAACCATTCATCAATTCCAAAAATAGACAGGCCAGAGTTAAATTTGCTGAAAAACACCTCCAGAAGCCAGCTCAGTTCTGGAAAAGTATTCTATGGACAGATGAGACAAAGATCAACCTGTACCAGAATGATGGGAAGCCAAAAGTTTGGAGAAGAAAGGGAACCGCACATGATCCAAGGCACACCACATCCTCTGTAAAACATGGTGGAGGCAACGTGATGGCATGGCCATGCATGGCTTTCAATGGCACTGGGTCACTTGTGTTTATTGATGACATAACAGCAGACAAGAGTAGCCGGATGAATTCTGAAGTGTACCGGGATATACTTTCAGCCCAGATTCAGCCAAATGCTGCAAACTTGATTGGACGGCGCTTCATAGTACAGATGGATAATGACCCCAAGCATACAGCCAAAGCTACACAGGAGTTCATGAGTGCAAAAAAGTGGAACATTCTTCAATGGCCAAGTCAATCACCAGATCTTAACCCAATTGAGCATGCATTTCACTTGCTCAAATCCAGACTTAAGAGGGAAAGACCCACAAACAAGCAAGACCTGAAGGCTGCGGCTGTAAAGGCCTGGCAAAGCATTAAGAAGGAGGAAACCCAGCGTTTGGTGATGTCCATGGGTTCCAGACTTAAGGCAGTGATTGCCTCCATAGGATTGGCCACAAAATTTTGAAAATAAAAATATTTTGTTTGGGTTATGTTTATTTGTCCAATTACTTTTGACCTCCTAAAATGTGGAGTGTTTGTAAAGAAATGTGTACAATTCCTACATTTTCTAACACATATTTTTGTTCAACCCTTCAAATTAAACGTTACAATCTGCACTTGAATTCTGTTGTAGAGGTTTCATTTCAAATCCAATGTGGTGGCATGCAGAGCCCAACTCGCGAAAATTGTGTCACTGTCCAAATATTTCTGGCCCTGACTGTATATCTATGGATTTTATTTCCGACCTCCCTGTTTCTCAAAGAATGACCGTTATCTGGGTAATCTGTGATAGGTTTTCCAAGATGATACATCTTGTGCCATTACCTAAGTTACCTTCCTCCTCCGAATTGGTGCCTTTGCTCCTTCAGCACGTGGTTTGGTTACATGGCATTCCGGAGAACTTTGTGTCTGACAGAGGAGTCCAGTTTGTTTCCAGATTTTGGAGGACATTTTGTTCTAAACTTGGTGTTCAATTATCTTTCTCCTCTGCTTTTCATCCTCAGACCAATGGACAAACCGAGAGAACAAACCAGACATTGGAGACTTATCTGAGATGTTTTGTGTCTGCTGATCAAGATGACTGGGTCTCTTTTTTGCCTTTGGCTGAGTTTGCACTTAATAATAGGGCTAGCTCTGCCACCTTGATGTCTCCATTTTTCTGCAATTTTGGGTTTCACCCTCGATTTTCTTCGGGACAGGCGGAGGCTTCTGTCTGTCCGGGTGTTGACTAGTGGAGAGGTTGTCTCTCTCAGGAGAAGGCCCAACGGTTTGCCAACCGGCATAAGACTGATGGTCCTCGCTTTGAAGTGGGGGACTTGGTTTGGTTGTTCTCAATAAATATCCCTATGAGGGTTGCATCTCCAAAGTTTAAGCCTAGGTTCATTGGAGATTCATGGAGATTCTTAATCCTGTTTTCTTTCCGTTTGCTTCTTCCAGGGACATTTAAGATCCATAACGTGTTCCAACAAGTCCTTATTGAAGAGGTTTGTCGACCAGTGGTTCCTATGGCTGCGCCTCCTGACCCTGTTTTGGTTGAGGGCAATCTGGAGTATGTGGTTGAGAAAATATTGGATTCTCGTTTTTCTAGACGGAAACTCCAGTATTTGGTTAAGTGGAGAGGTTATGGTCAGGAGGACAATTCTTGGGTGTTTGTTTCGGACATCCATGCTAGGAGACTGATCCGTGCCTATCACCGAGCTCATTCTGATCGGCCTGGTTGCACAAGTGAGGGTTCGGTGACCCCTCCTCAAGGGGGGGGGACTGTTATGAATGTGCTAGAGATGGTTTCTGAGCAGAGGCTCCCTCTGGTGGCTGCAGACAGTGCTGAACCTTTCAGCGAGGATTGGCAATCTGGGTTCACTGACTGGTCTGATATAAGGGAGGTTCCCTCCCATGATGGTTGCCGGTGATCAATTGTTCTTGTCTCAATTGTGGTTCCTGGTTCATTTGGAAGTTTGCTGAGTCTTGCCTGCATCTTCTGCTATCAGATAAGATATTTTCTGCTTTTATTTTTGTGCTTGCTTTTTGCATTGTTCCCTGCACTTCTGTGGAGGTCAGCCGGGTCCCCTCCGGGGGGCTTGTGCTCCTCTCAGTTTATCTGAAGCCACTGTTGTTTGTTCATTTTCTTTTTCCTGTTTTTTCAGTGGCTGCGGCTTGGTTTTGTTCACACTGAGATCTGATTTAGTGGGTGGCGAGATCGTGTGATCTCAGTATTTTTGTAATCAGAATTGTTGGATTTTTGTAGGGTTTTCTGGGTTGCAGAAAGTAATCTCTCCTGTCCTATCCTATTTAGTCAGCTTGTGGCCCCAGCGTTTGCTCTTTCTATTTTCTGTCTGTGTTCGTGCTTTCTTCTTGTCTAACCGCCATTACATGTTTGGGGGCTACCTATTTTCTTTGGGGATCTGCTCCGGGGCAGATAGCTTTCATCTATCTGCCTTTAGGTGTAGTTATCTCTCAGGCTGTGACGAGGCGTCTAGGATCAACGTAGGAACGCTCCACGACTACCTCTAGTTGTGTGGTTAGTTTAGGAATCTGCAACCCATTAGTTACCAACATCTCAGGTGTTCGGCTGCCCGGCTGTTGTTCCTGTCCTCTCAGCTACCTAACATAACAGTACTGTATGAGAAGCATACAGCTGTATACAGTGTTGGGGTAATTTTAAATCTCCATATATATTTCCGGAGTAACACACAGACGCTCAGAGGCTCAGTATGGATTAGACCAGAATATAAAAAGCAGAAAAAGGGTACTGTATCACAAGCGTACAGCTGTATACAGTCTAGGGGTAATTGTAAATCTCGTATATATTTACGGAGTCACACACAGATAGTCAGCATGTATTTGTCCGTGATACCAGCCGGTACACGGTAGTGTGTGAGGAGCGTACAGCTCTATACGGTGTGGGAAAAAATGAACGCTCGGTAACTGTGCAGAAAAAAAAATAAAAGTATTTGTGCTGTGTAAAAAGCAGTCTGCACAGCAGTGTACACACAGCAATACAGCTAGCAGGCAGCCTATTAACCACCGCTGCTGCACACAAGAAAATCCACCCCTGTCACTGGCAGGCAACCTAATAACCAGCGCTGCTGCACACAACAAAATCCTCCCCTGTCACTGCACACTAACTGTACAGCATAATTGCTATAAGCACAAGCACAGAATAACTTTTCTTTCCTGCCTAACCCTCTCCCTACTGATTAACAGCGTCAGCAACCTTCCCTACGCTAAGATCGGCAGAAGTAAAATGGCGGTCAGGGCTTTTATAGCCACTGTGATGCCACACAAAGCAAGCCAATCACTGCAATGCCCTTCTCTAAGATGGTGGTGGCCGCTGCCCATGTCATCTTGTTGAACCACAGTGTACGTCCTTGCTCATTGGCTGTGAAAAGGTGCCTGCAAGCATTATGGGAAAACCGACTTTGGCGCTCGGGTCAACGACCGCATGGCCAATTTCACGAAAGTTGGCGACTTTTGAATCTGACCGACCTGTTTCGCTCAACTCTAGCCACAATTTTTAGCACACTGATAGATCAGGCGTCTGACAGAGATACCACACTGTTCAATTTGTGGCCTATATTTGTACATTTTTACCCCAAAATAGTGGATAGAAATAGGGTAAGACACAGCAAGAAAATGGGAATATAGCCCTGAAATGCCACAAATTTTAGCACACTGATAGATCAGTTATCTGATGGAGATACCACACTGTTCAATTTGTGGCCTATATTTGTAAATTTTTTACCCCTAAATAGTGTATAGAAATAGGGTAAGGCACAACAAGAAAATGGGAATGTAGCTCAGAAATGCCACAATTTTTAGCACACTGATAGATCAGCACCTGACAGAGATACCACCTGTCATATGTGGCCTGTATTGTAAATTTTTTACCCCAAAATACTGTATCAAATAGGGTCAACACAGAAAAAAAGGGAATGTAGCACTGAATGCCACAATTTTAGCACACTGATAGTTCGGCTCTGACAGGATACACACTGTCAATATGTGGCCTGTATTTGTAAATTTTTTACCCCAAAATACTGTATACAAATAGGGCAAGACACAGGAAAAAAAGTGGAATGTAGCCCTGAAATGCCACAATTTTAGCACACGGATAGATCTGGCATCTGACAGTGATACCACACTGTTCAATATGTGGCCTGTATTTGTAAATTTTTTACCCCAAAATAGTGTATAGAAATAGGTAAGACACAGAAAGAAAAGGGAATGTAGCCTTGAAAGGCACACAATTTTTAGCACACTGACAAATCAGGCATCTGATGGAGATACCACACTGTTCAATAGGTGGTCTGTATTTTAAAATTTTTCCCCCCAAAATAGTGTATGCAATAGGGTAAGACACAGCAAAAAAAGGAATGTAGCCCTGAAATGCCACAATTTTTAGCCCACAGATAGATTAGGAGTCTGACGAAGAGAGCCCACTTTAAAATATCTGTCCTCTATTTTTTTGGGGGCCAGCAAAATTGTGTGAATAAGTAGGCTATGACACAAAAAAAATTCAATGGAGGCCTGAAATGACTAAATTTTGAGCGCAATGATATGCGATCCGTGTGGCGGACAAAACCCAGTGTAAAATATCTGCCCTGTAGCTAAATATTTTTGGGCAGCAAAATTGTGTCAAAAAATTGTATAAGACACTCCCAAAAAGTTCTACAGTACCACTAAAAATGGCAGATGTTTATGCGTACTCAGATGTCAGGCCTGGGACAGGCAAACCCATTTAAAATAGCTGTATTTTCACGCTGTACTATGAAAAGGATCTGGCTGTATTCTGCAGTGTCAACAAGCAATTAGAGAAAAAGGGGTTCTGGATTGCTTTGGAATAAAATAATCAGGATTAAGATGCCAAAGAAAATTTGCTGCCCATTGAAACCTAGGGCTGTGTAGATACGGTCAATATATGTAATAGGCAGCAACAGCAGCAGCAGACAGTGATAGAATGGCCCTTTTGATATATGCAATTAAGTATGCCACATAGAATCACTGCTACTGAGATTTATATACCCACATACATTGCCTGCATGCCTTGCACTGATACACTGTGTACAGAATTATTAGGCAAGTTGTATTTGAGAGGATTCTTTTTATTATTGAACAACTACTGTATGTTCTCAATCAACACAAAAGACTCATAAATATCAAAGCTTAATATTTTTGGAAGTTGGAGTGTTTTTTTTTTTAGATTTGGCTATCTTAGGAAGGATATCTGTTTGTGCAGGTAACTATTGCTGTGCAGAATTATTAGGCAACTTAATAAAAACCAAATATATACCCATCTCAGTTGTTTATTTTCACCAGGTAAACCAATATAACAACACAAAATTTAGAAATAAACATTTCTGACATTCAAAAAAAAATAAATCAGTGACCAATATAGCCACCTTTCTGACACTCAAAAGCCTTCCATCCATAGATTCTGTCAGATGCTTGATTTGTTTGCGATCAACATTGCGTGCAGCAATGCGTGCATACACTGTTCCGAGAGGTGTACTGTTTTCCTTCCCTGTACACCTCACATTTTATGAGGGACCACAGGTTCTCTATGGGCTTCAGATCAGGTGAACAAGGGGGCCATGTCATTATTTTTTCTTCTTTTAGACCTTTACTGGCCAGCCACGCTGTGGAGTATTTGGATGCATGTGATGGAGCATTGTCCTGCATGAAAATCATGTTTTTCTTGAACGATACCGACTTCTTCCTTTACCACTGCTTGAAGAAGGTATCTTCCAGAAACTGGCAGAAGGTCTGGGAGTTGAACTTCACTCAACCCGAAAAGGTCCCACAAGTTCATCTTTTATGATACCAGCCCATACCAGTACCCCACCTCCACCTTGCTGGCGTCTGAGTCGGAGTGGAGCTCTCTGCCCTTTACTGATCCAGCCTCGGGCCCATCCATCTGGCCCATCAAGAGTCACTCTCATTTCATCAGTCCATAAAACCTTAGAAAAATCAGTCTTAAGATATTTCTTGGCCCAGTCTTGACATTTTATCTGATGCTTCTTGTTCACAGGTGCTCGTTTTTCAGCCTTCCTTATCTTGGCCATGTCCATGAGTATGGCACACCTTGTGCTTTTTGATACTCCAGTAACGTTGCAGCTCTGAAATATGGCAAAACTGGTGGCAAGTGGCATCTTGGCAGCTTCACGCATGATTTTCCTCAATTCATGGGCAGTTATTTTGCGCCTTTTTTATCAACACGCTTCTTGCGACCCTGTTGGCTATTTGCCATGAAACGCTTGATTGTTCTGTGATCACGCTTCAAAAGTTTGGCAATTTCAAAACTGCTGCATCCCTCTGCAAGACATCTCACAATTTTTTACTTTTCAGAGTCCATCAAATCTCTCTTCTGACCCATTTTGCCAAAGGAAAGGAAGTTGCCTAAAAATTAAGCACACCTTATATAGGGTGTTGATGTCATTAGACCACACCCCTCATCACAGAGATGCAAATCACCTGATTTACATAATTGGCTGTTGGCTTTCAAGCCTATACAGCTTTGAGTAGGACAACATGTATAAAAAGGATGATGTGATCAAAATACTCATTTGCCTAATAATTCTGCACACAGTGTATGTATATATGCACATACTCTCCCTGCCTACCAGGCACTGCAATCTATATACCCCGTAAATAGTCCTTAGAAGGATTTGTGTATTCTTTGATGGTATACCTACACTACCTTCTAAACCCCCAAATCTGACCCTATCTCGGCAGCAGCTCTCCCTACACTCGCTAATTCCGGAGCAGACTGTAATGAGCATGGCGGCGCCAGGTCTCTTATACACCTGATGACGCTGTGTGGCCAGCCAATCACTGTAATACCACAACAAAGATAGCTGCGGCATTACAGTGCATGGCAGACAATCCATGCATGTTGATTGGTGCTCTAAGGAACGCCAAAAATGCAGGGTGTGCACCAGAACTCCCGAGGAGCAATCATGGAAATGCTCGGTGCTCCCTGAGTACTGCGAATACAGCGATGCTCGGGCAAGTAACGAATATTATCGAGCACATTCGCTCATCACTAGCTGTTTCTGCTCTGGATTCATTACTGCTACTTACATGCTGCGTTTTTCTCTAGAATTCATCCACAAATTTGCCTTTAACATACTCTAGTATCAGCCTATCATCTGGCCATGCATCAAGTGCAGTCACGAGTGTGCCATAACTCTCTGGAAGAACACTTAATAGAAGTGCAGCAGCATGAAAATCTTTAATTTCTTCTCCAGTACCCCTGAGATGCTGCACAATCTCTAGGATGTTTCTTATATACAGTAGTCCTGCATATTCTGTCCATCACTTAGCTTAGACTGATACAGCTTTCTCATAAGAAAAAGCTTATTGCTGAGATTTGATCTTTCATGCACTTTCTGTAACTCATCCCACATCTCCTTTGCAGTTGCACACTTGCATATATGCACAATCTGATTGTCATCTACACTGAGGAGATCGTGCTTTGTGGTTTATGATCCTTCTCTAGCCAATCATGTGGTAATGGATGAGGCACTTGTTCTGAGTATATTTCCACATACGTTCTATTATGAGCAGCATCTTCACCTTGAATTTCCAGGACTGGTAATTCTAGTAAGTGAGGCTTGTCACTGAGAACTTGACAGGATTGCTGCTAGTGGACATCTTCTCTGTTGCTTTGTGCTTCTTTTGCTTTGTGCTTTTGTTGCTGTGATACTCTGGGGTTCTGTGTCACTCTGGGCCCTTAACCTGTTGGCAGCAGATTATTCAGATTACTCTCCAAGCGTGTGACAACAGAGCTTCTTTATTCAGGAACAATCAGGAACAATATAGGATAAGCTTAATAGATCAGGAATAAATCATTCTGTGTGTCTCTCTGTGGCATCATCTACAGCAGGCTGCTTCTCTCATACACAGACACAGGAAAACAGGAAATACAGTCACTTGCTCTCCCTGTGTGAGCTCTGGGAGTTTTTTTTTTGTTCTAACTTTATAAACAGCATACAAATCTAGCAACTAAACACTCATAGACAGGAATGGAGATGTTGCACCAAACATATTTCAACAAGAAATGTCTTTGTAATGGGTGTTTCAGCGGACAACAACCCCAAACACATCAGCAAGTGGCACCATCCTGGTTCCAGACCAACAAGATTAATGTTATGAAGTGGCCAGCCCAGACCTCCAGACATCAATCTGATTTGAGAATTTG
This sequence comes from Oophaga sylvatica, assembly GCA_033576555.1. Classification (NCBI taxonomy): domain Eukaryota; kingdom Metazoa; phylum Chordata; class Amphibia; order Anura; family Dendrobatidae; genus Oophaga; species Oophaga sylvatica. Next base: position 12,826 of record JARQOD010004569.1, read on the forward strand.
TGGAGTGACATAATAATGTTGTTTTGATAAAAAAAAAAAACTAAGAATGCAAAAGAACTGTGGAATGTAGGCCAATCAGCTTGGTCTGGAATATCTTTTCAAAGGTGTCAGATGTTAGTTTACACCATGCCATACAGATGTAAAGTAGTTTTCAGAAATAAATATTAGACAACTGAATATGAGTTCAGTGATTAACACAAAAGCTAAGTCTGTGGATACATTTCCATTTGTGCTGTAAATATTTCAGTTTGTAAATGAAAATGCAGACACTGCTATTTTTCAACAGTCTAATATTCCTTTTTCTTCATTTTTAGTTTAAAAATTGGTATTTTTTTCATGTTTTCATTTGTAATTGAAAGTGCAGTGCTCCCAGTGCCTTTGTTCATATGGAAATAAATGCTATTATGAGGATTGAGGTTTTTTTCAGTTGTTCTAAGCACACTGCTATTATTTTGCACATAACTGTACACCATCATGCACAATTTGTTTCTTTGCATTATTTGTTGGACTTTTCTCTTTCAGAAAAAAGGGGTACAGTGCACGAGCCCATCCTGGACACCTTATGCTATAAGTGATCTTGTGTGTAAAATCACCTGTGCAAAATAGGTACCTCTGGGGCAGGAGTGAGGAGACATTTAGAATGTGCATTTTACAGCACTAAGTGGTTCTTAATGATCCTAATGAACAATGAACAAATCAATGCCGTAAACTTAAGCCAGTAAAAACAATAATAGATTATTTATTATCTCATGAAGTAAAAGAGTGTAAAAAAACCTTTAGTATAATCAACTGGCAAAAATTAAGAGACCACTGCACAGTTTTATAAAAATCAGCTTCTTTACATGTCTGACAGCCATTCCATTCCAGTGTCAGTTGAATTCCACCAGAGTACACCTCATTCTACTTAATGTGCTTCTGATTAGGTGATCATCTTAACCATATCTTATTTAACAAAGGAAAGTATAAAAAACACTGCTGTGTTGTTCACAATCCTCTTGCAATAGGACAAGCTGGATGGCAAAACAAGTGCTAGTAATATCCCAAAAGTAATACGAATGAAAAATTAACTTTTAACCATGTCAAAGGAGTTGAAAAGAAAAGTCTTGAGTGAGGAAAAGAAGGGCTCAATTCTGGCTTTACTAGCAGACGGATACAGTGAGTGTCATGTTGCCTCCATCCTTAAAATTTCTAAGATGGCAGTCCATTACAACAAGGTCAAGCAGCAGACATTGGGGACAACAAAGCTACAGACTGGCAGAGAGCGAAAACGACTCTCCACTGACTGGGATGACCGTCATCTTCTTCGAATGTCACTCAGCAACCGCAGGATGACATCAAGTGACCTACAAAAGGAATGGAAGCTGGGTTGAAGTGCACGGCAAGAACAGTTCGTAACAGGCTCCTAGAGGCAGAGCTCAAGTCATGTTAAGCTAGGAAAAAGCCTTTCAGCAATTAGAAGCAAAGGAGAGCCAGACTAAAGTTTGCCAAAGACCATAAGGATTGGACCATAGAGGACTGGAGTAAGGTAACTTCTCTTATGAGTCTAATTTTCAGCTTTGCCCCATACCTGGTCGTCTAATGGATAGTTGGAGACCTGGAGATGCGTACAAGCCACAGTGGCTTGGACCCACTGTGAAATTTGGTGGAGGATTGGTGATGATCTGGGGATGCTTCAGCAAGGCTGGTATTGGGCAGGTTAATCTTTGTGAAGGACGTAGAAATCAAGTCACATACAAGGTTATCCTGGAAAAACAGTTGACTCCTGCTGCTCAGGCCATGTTCCCCATCTCTGAGGACTGTTTTTTCCAGCAGGACAATGCGCCATGTTACACAGCTAGGTCCAATGAAAAGGACCACCACATCAAATTCCTGTCATGGCCAGCCCAATCTCCAGACCTGAACCCCATTGAAAACCTCGGGAATGTAATCAAGAGGAAGATGGATAGTCACAAGCCATCAAACAAAGAAGAACTGCTTAACATTTTTGTACCAAGAGTGGCATAAGGTCTCTCAAAAGCAGTGTGAAAGACTGATGGAAAACATGCCAAGACGCATGAAAGCTGTGATTAAAAATCATGTTTATTCCACAAAATATTGATTTCTGAACTCTTTCTGAGTTAAAAAAATTAGTACTGTTGTTTCTAAATGATTATGAACTTGTTTTCTTAGCATTATTTGAGGTCTGAAAGCACTGCTTTTTTTTGTTTTTTTGACCATTTTTTATTTTCTGAAAATAAATACAAAATGCATTGCTTGGAAATTCTGAGACATGTTGTCAGTAGTTTATAGAATAAAAGAGTAATTTACATTTTACTCAAAAGTATACCTATAAAGAGAAAAATCAGATAAACTGAAAATTTTGCAGTGGTCTCTTAATTTTTGCCAGAGCTGTATACTATTATCTGCAAGTCCAATGATGGTTGTAAAGATGGATAATGAGGAGTGGGTGGTGAGTAAAATCTTGCAGACCATCCTGATAATAGCCCTAAGTACACTATTTTGTAGTAAAGGAGCCGTATAATAATGTTGACAATGAAGTTTAACCCTTAACGACCGCCGATGCTCCTTTTAATGGCGAGAAATAAGGGTACTTATTCCTCAGTGCCGCTTTTTAATGGAGCTGAGAAATGAGGTTATAGCGCCCCCCAGCGTTGGAAAATCTCCAGGTTTTCGGCTACCGGGGTAACTGAGACCCTAAAGAACATGATTCGGGTAGGTTTTTACCTACCCCAGAGTTGTGATCACCTTTATTCAAGGAATAACGGCGACCACAGAAAAACCTCAGATTTCCTATTTAACTCTCTCTCCTAAGATATCATCTAGCACATCACAGGAGAGAGATATGGGGTCCCCCAATCCTAACTTTAGTACCTCCAGTGTCCGCTGGCCCTCAGCGTCTTCTTCCAGGAAGAAAATTGGGGGCGCATTTGCAGAGTGCCCGTCGAGATCTGTCAGCCGGCACCCGGCAATAATAGGAGATTTTTCCTATTGATTCATTTTGATCACTGTGATAGACCCTATCACAGTGATCAAAATAAAAAAATAGTAAATCAAACCCCCCTTTATCACTCCCTTAGTTAGGTAAAAATAATAAAATAAAAAAATGTATTTATTTCCATTTTTCCATTAGGGTTAGGGCTAGGGTTAGGGCTATAGTTGGGGTTATATTTGGGGTTATAGCTAGGGTTAGGGTTGGGGCTAGGGTTAGGGTTTGGGCTATGGTTAGGGTTGGGGTTGCAGCTAGAGTTAGGTTGGGGCTATGAATAGAGCTAGGGTTAGGATTGGGCTGGTGTTAGGGTTGGGGCTATGGTTAGGATTGGGGCTAGAGATAGGATTGGAGTTAGAGCTAGGGTTAGAGCTAGGGTTAGGGTTGGGGCTAGAGTTAGAGCTAGGGATAAGGTTGGTTAGGTTAGGGTTTAGGGTTGTGGTTAGGGTTATGTTGGATTTGGGTTGTGGTGTTGTGGTTAGCGTTGTGGTGTTGGGATTACGGTTGTGGTTAGGGTTATGGTTAGGGCTGGGATTAGGGTTAGAGGTGTGTTGGGGTTAGGGCTGAGGTTAGGGCTTGTTAGGGTTGGAGTTATAATTGGGGGATTCCACTGTTTAGGTACATCAGGGGGTCTCAAATGCGACATTGCACCCGCCATTGATTCCAGCCAATTTTGTGTTCAAAATGTCAAACGGTGTTCCCTCTCTCCAGAGCCCTGCCATGCGCCCAAACAGTGGTTTTCCACCACATACGGGGTATCGACGTACTCAGGAGAAATTGCACAACAAATTTTGTGGTCCATTTTTTCCTGATAACCTTGTGAAAATAAAAAAGTTTGGTTCCAAAATAATTTTTTTCTGAAAAAAGTAAAATGCTCATTTTTTACTTCGACATTGCTTTAGTTGGTTTTGCGCACCTTGAGGGGTGCAGTTTTTAGAATGGAGTCACTTTTGGGTATTTTCTGCTATATTGACCTCCTAAATTTGCTTCAAATGTGAGGTGGTCCCTAAAAAAAATGGTTTTGTAAATTTTGTTGGAAAAATGAGAAATCGGTGGTCAACTTCTAACCCTTATAACATCCTAACAAAAAAAATTATGTTTCCAAAATTGTGCTGATGTAAAGTAGACATGTGGGAAATGTTATTAACTATTTTGTGCGATGACTCTCTGATTTAAGGGCACAAAAATGAAAAATTTGAAAATTGCAAAATTTTAATTTTTTTTGAAAATATCTATTTTTTTTATGAATAAATGCAAGTCATATCGAATGAATTTTACCACTAACATGAAGTACAATATGTTACCGAAAACAGTTCAGAATTAGTGGGATCTGACGAAGAGTTCCAGAGCTATAACCTCATAAAGTGACAGTGGTCAGAATTGTAAAAATTGGCTTGGTTGACTCATTAATTACCAAATTAGGTCTGATAATCTCTTTGCGTTATCAGTTCTTTATTTGAAAAAATGCTAAAATAAATTTTGATAAAGTTGGATAAGCTACTGTTCATTTGTCCATTTATACATTTTATAGATGTTTATGCTGCTTCTAAATGGTATATATGCTGGGTTTGGCATTTTTTATTTCCAAAGAGTAACTTAACTTTTACAAGGTTTTGGATATTTCATTACTGTTAGAAATACAAGCAGATCAGTGGGGTTTCTGGTCCTGAGACCACCTATTGCTTCAAAACCCTCCTTGTCAAGAGGCATGTAGATCAGGAACACACAGCTGTACACAGAGTGGGGTACAGAGTTATTAGAATCCTGTGTAAAGTTTGCATCATACTGTATACTTTCCTGTTAATTATAAAGTGTCAGCTGTGTCATTATTGCCCAATACTTATCTATGTCATTTGTATTTTTATAGTTTTACCGCGCATGTTCTATACTGTTCACCAATAAACAAGTTAGACTACAGAGGACAGTCTGCTTATTTGGAAGATAGAATGATGGTTTAGCTGTATGCTAGATTGTACACCGTCTCAACGTGTATGAAGGCAGAACAGTAAAACAGATGCTAGATGCCTGCGATAGTGAATACGACTTAAGGAGCTGCTTGTACACACACCGCACTGCCTGCGGATACTACAGCGGCTGCCATACAGTCACAAGTACCGAGAGTGCAGCCCGCCATCAAGCGCTTTATCATTCCCGCCACGCGAAGCCACCGTGCATAGACTTTTTCCCGCTAATATACTCAGCAATACGCAGCTAAGAGCACAATGTCTCAAAACAGCACATCCTCACTCAAAACGAGGTCACGAGCAAGCTCCAGCAGGTCGTCATTAGCAGAGCTTGCTGCCGTCACCCGTGCTGAAGCTGAGGCAGCCAAAGCAAGATCCTTCTTCGCTTAAAGAGAGATGCACCTAAAGCTGAGACAGGCGGAGCAAGATGCAGATACCGCATGCCTGCAAGCGGAAACCTCACTTCTACAGGCAGAGAGAGAGGCCGAAACCGCACGCCTGCAAGCGGAAACCGCACGTCTGCAGGCAGAAAGAGAGGCCGAAACCGCACGCCTGCAAGCCGAAACTATGCGTTTGCAAGTAGAGCTAGAAAGACTTGCGGCAGACAAAGAGACAGCAGCTGCAATTGCTAAAGCAGAGTATTTGGAAGCTATGAAGGATCCTGATTGTGAGAGACGCAGCAACATTCGTGGACCAGAGCTAGGACAGCAAGATCCAGCGCAGCGCGTCACAGAGTACGTCCATCAACTTTCCGGCATGGATGACAGCCCTGATGCACCACATCGACCAGCCTACGCCGGCTACCAGCAATCCAACCCCGAACTTCGCTACCACAAACAAGGAGTCGTCCAGTACAGAGATGTCGACCACAGCTGCTGTTCCACTGAGCAGAAGGTACAGATCCCATCCAGCCTTAAAGAGACACCTTCTTCACTGAGAAGGTACTGCAAAGACTATACGAAGCCAGAAGAGTCTCACAGGTATGGTGATATACCACACACTAGACATGACTATAGTACACCAGCTCATGCCAGCACTGACCAAGCCACCATAGACTTGCAAAGTTCCTTGCCCGCCAAGAACTGGTTACAAAAGGACTTGTAAAGTTCACTGATAAACCTGAGAACTATAGGTCATGGCGAGCCTCGTTCCGGAATGCCATTCATGGTCTGTACCTTTCTAATAGTGAGGAGTTAGATCTCCTAGTAAAGTGTCTCGAAAGTGAATCGGTCGAGCATGCCAAAAAACTAAGAGACATCAATATAAAGCATCCACACATAGGTCTATGCAAAGTGTGGGAAAGACTTGATGAATACTATGGGACAGTAGAAGTCATAGAGAATGCTTTATACAAAAGAATTGATGATTTTCCTAAGATAGGAAAGGTTATCAAAAGCTTAGAGAATTGAGTGATTTATTGATAGAGTTACAGGTTGCCCAGGAGGAAGGAGACTTGCCCGGATTGGCATTCTTAGACACCGCTAGGGGTGTCAATCCGGTAATACAAAAACTTCCTCACAACCTACAAGAAAAGTGGGTTACATATGGTTCACGGTATAAACAAAATCATAATGTACCATTCCCTCCTTTCACTGTATTCGTAGAATTTGTCACCCAACCAGCTAAGATCAGAAATGACCCTAGTTTTGACTTCACTCTGTCACGTTCCACTGCCCCCGGTGTCAAACCCAGTAGGACACCCGTGGCAGTCCACAAAACTAACATTATTTCCACAGGCCCTCCTCACAATGCGAGTAAACCCCCTCCAGACGAGAACAAGCCTCAGGATGTCAGTAAACATTGTCCTCTACACAAGAAACCACATCCTCTACTAAAATACAGAGCCTTCAGGGAGAAGTCTTTGGAGGATCGCAAGGGTTTCCTCAAAGAGAACAACATCTGCTTCAAATGTTGTGCCACAACTTCTCACCTCACCAGGAACTATGAAGCTAGCGTGAAATGTGCAGAATGCAGCAGCACGGATCACAATACAGCCTTTGCACCCTGGACTACTTCCCCGAGTGTTGTCACAAGCAGAGGAGCACGATGGTAAGGAGAAGAACACTGATGAAGATACCCCTGTGGTCAGCTCTCAATGTACGGAGATCTGTAAGGGACTCACAGGAGGAAGGTCCTGTTCAAAAATCTGCCTTGTCCGAGTCTATCCTGCAGGCCGCAAGGACAAAGCCCTCAAGATATATACAATCCTGGATGACCAAAGTAACAGGTTTCTAGCCAGGTCCATCTTATTTGACAACTTCAGCATTGTAGGTCCTGGTTCTTCCTACTCCCTGAGGACGTGTTCAGGTACCGTTGAGATGGCGGGGAGAAAAGCAACCGGATACAAGGTGGAGTTCATAGATGGTCAAACCTGCCTATCGCTAACAACCATCCTGGAGTGCAACCAGATTCCCGACAACAGGTCAGAGATACCTTCACCAGAGGTGGCGACACATCACCCCCATCTGAAGTGTATAGCCACCTGATACCTGAGTTGGATTCAGAAGCCCCAATAGCTCTACTACTGGGAAGAGATATACTACGAGTCCACAAGACTAGAGAATATATAAACGGCTCCAGAAGTGCTCCATAAGCTCAGAGGCTCGACCTTGGAAGGCTCATCATAGGAGACGTCTGTCTAGGAGGAGCACACAAGCCGGCCTCAGTCAACAGTATGCTCACCTGCACACTAGAAAATGGACGTCCGTCTCTCTTCCAGCCATGTCACAATAGTTTGCTGGTAAAGGAATTACCAAACAGCGCTCCCTTCCATGCCCTTTCTCAGTACCTACCAACAAAGACCACGCTTGTGAAGGTGAACAAGACCACATGGGATGTACAGTCTTCCACAGGACAAAGGAAGACGACAAGGTAGCGATGTCCATAGAAGATAGGATGTTCCTGGACATCATGGATAGACAAATAGTCAAAGACAAATCGAACAGTTGGGTCGCACCTTTACCATTTCGACCTAAGAGAAGGCGCCTACCCAACAACAGGGAACTGGTCTAAAGCCGATTCATCTCCCTCAGACACAAGCTTAAGAAGTCACCTGAGTATCTTCGGAGTATACCATCCCAAGAAGCCAGGTCAAATAAGAGTGGTATTCGACTCAAGTGCCAAATGTGAAGATGTCTCACTAAATGATGTCCTACTGTTGGGCCCAGACCTCAACAACAGACTTCTGGAAGTACTACTCTCTTTCCGCAGCGATACGGTGGCATTTATGGCTGACATGCAACAGATGTTCCACTGTTTTCTCGTCAAAGAGGAACACAGAAACTACTTGAGGTTCTTCTGGTACCGTGACAACAACCCAGACAAAGACATCACAGAGTACCGGATGAGGGTACAGTCATGGCCAAAAGTTTTGAGAATGACACAAATATTAATTTTTACAAAGTCTACTGCTTCACTTTTTCTAATGGCAATTTGCATATACTCCAGAATGTTATAAAGAGTGATCAGCTTAACAGCAATTACTTGCAAAGTCAATATTTGGCTAGAAAATTAACTTTATCCCCCAAAACACATTTCAACATCATTGCAGCCCTGCCTTAAAAGGACCAGCTAACCTCTTTTCAGTGATTGCTCCATTAACACAGGTGTGGGTGTTGATGAGGACATGGCTGGAGATCAATCTGTCATGATTAAGTAAGAATGACACCACTGGGCACTCTAAAAGGAGGCTGGTGCTTGGCATCATTGTTTCTCTTCTGTTAACCATGGTTATCTCTAAAGAAACACGTGCAGTCATCATTGCAATGCACAAAAATGGCCTAACAGGGAAGAGTATTGCAGAAAGAAAGATTGCACCTCAGTCAACAATCTATTGCATCATCAAGAACTTCAAAGAGAGAGGTTCCTGTTGTGAATGTGTTAGAAATGAATTCTGAGCAGAAGCTCCCTCTGGTGGTTACAAACAGTACTGAACCATTCAATGAGGATTGGCAATCAGGAGTTACAGACTGGTCTTATATAAGGGAGGTTCCCTCCCATCATGGTTGCCGGTGATCAATTGTTCTTGTCTCAACTGTGGTTCCTGGTTCACTTGGAAGCTTGCTGAGTCTTGCCTCTTCTCCTGCTCTCAGATAAGTTATTTTCTGTTTTTTGTTTTTGTGCTTACCATTTGCATATTTCTCTGCATTTCTGTGAGGTTAGCCAGGTCTCCCCCCCCCCGGGGGGCTTGGGCTCCTCTCAGTTCTTCTGGAGCCAGTGTTATTTGTTCATTTGCCTTTTCCAGTTTTTTCAGTGGCTGCGGCTTAGTTTTGTTACACCAGAGAACTAATTTAGGTGGTAGAGGTCGTGTGATCTCAGGTGTTTTTGCAATTAGTAGAGTTGGTATTTTTTAGGGTTTTTTTGGATTGCAGTAAGTGTCCTTCCTATCCTTTTCTGTCTAGGAAGATTGGGCCCCAACGTTTGCTCATACTATTTTCTGTCAGTGTCTGCTGTGTCTGTATTTCCTCTTGTCTAACCGCCATTACATGTTTGGGGGCTTCCTATGTTCTTTGGGGATCTGCTCCGGGGCAATTAGCTTTCCTCTTTCTATCTTTAGGTGTAGTTAACCTCTCAGGCTGTGACGAGGCGTCTAGGACCAATGTAGGAACGCTCCACGGCTGCCTTTAGTTGTGGTGGTTAGTCAGGGTACTGCAATCCAGTAGATTCCAACTCTGTGTATTGCCGTTTTTGCCTGCTCTCCTCAGCTACCAAATCATAACAGTATCACCGGCCAAACTGAAAATTATATGGTACTCAACAGAAGGGAAAAATAGTAAAAGGAATAAGAAAAAGGAAAGTTGTCAGAAATTTTTTTTTTCTCTGTTTGTTGCATTTTGTCCCTCTTTTTCTCTGGGTGCTGAGGAGGATTTTTTTTTCTCTCAATGTAGTTTGCACAGTTGTCTGGCCGTGTGGATCAGCTTGCCACTGAAGTTCGAGTATTGCTACCTATCTTGCTGGGTTGCCGATTGTGGAACCTAGGATCCCCATGCCAGATTTATTTTTGGGGGATCGAGCTAAATTTCTGAATTTCAAAAATAACTGTAAGTTGTTTTTTGCCTTAAAACCTAAGTCCTCAGGGAACGCAGCACAGCAGGTTCAAATTGTCATCTCTCTCCTGCGCGGCGATCCTCAGGATTGGGCTTTTTCCCTGATACCTGGGGACCCTGTTTTGAGTAATGTTGATGCATTTTTTCTGGCTCTGGGGTTATTGTACAATGAACCTAATGTCACTGATCAAGCTGAAAAAACCTTGTTGGCATTAAATCAGGGTCTTGAGGACGCTGAGTTGTACTGTCAGAAATTCCGAAAGTGGGCAGTCCTGACCAAATGGAATGATGATGCTTTGGCAGCCCTTTTTCGGAAGGGACTGTCAGAGAAAGTAAAAGATGTTATGGTGGGTTTCCCTGCTCCCTCTGGTCTCAATGATTCTATGTCATTAGCGATTCAAATTGACAGACGTTTGCGTGAGCGTAGAGGTATGCGTGGAATAGTGTTGCCTTGTGAACCAGCTTCCGAACCCATGCAGTGTGATAGAGTGGCTTCTGGGGCACAGCGTCATGAGTTTCGAAAACTCAATGGGATATGTTTCTACTGTGGTGACGCCTCTCATGCTATTTCAGTCTGCCCTAAGCGGGGAAGACGTTTTGCACGCTCAGTTGTCTTGGGTAGTGTTCAGACTAAATTTCTGTTGACTGTTACCCTGATTTGCTCCCTGTCCACATTTTCTTCTCAGGCTTTTGTTGATTCGGGAGCAGCTATTAACCTGATGGATTTTGATTTTGCTAAACGTTGTGGGTTTCCCTTGATACCCCTACGGAAGTCTATTCCGCTACTGGGGATTGATTCTACCCCTTTGGCTGAGAATAAACCCCAGTTCTCTACTCAGGTGATAATGAGAGTTGAACCTGATCATCAGGAGAGTTGCAAATTTTTGGTGCTGTATAATCTGCATGACATTATTGTACTAGGTTTCCCTTGGTTACAGTCTCATAATCCTGTTTTGGATTGGAAATCTGTGTCTGTAACCAGTTGGGGCTGCCAATGTGTTAATGCCAACACTCCTGTTTTTTCTGCCTCTCCCCAGGCTCAAGATGTTCCTGACTTTTGACTGATTATTCTGATGTGTTTAGCGAAAGTAAATCTGCATCCTTGCCCCCCCATAGGAGCTATGACTGCGCTATTGAATTAGTGCCTGGTAGTAAATTCCCTAAAGGTCGCCTTTTAAACTTGTCTGTACCTGAACATGACGCTATGCGGTCTTATATCAAGGAGTCATTGGAGAAGGGTCATATCAGACCATCCTCTTCACCCTTGGGTGCCGGTTTTTTCTTTGTGGCCAAAAAGAATGGTTCATTAAGGCCGTGTATTGATTATCGTCTCTTGAACAATATCACTGTGAAATATCAATATCCGTTACCCTTGATTTCTGACCTGTTTTCCAGGGTGAAAAGTGCTACTTGGTTTACCAAGCTTGACCTCAGGGGGGCGTATAACCTTATTCGCATTAAGCACGGGGATGAATGGAAGATGGCGTTTAATACCCCAGAGGGGCATTTTGAGTACCTAGTGATGCCCTTTGGGCTCACTAATGCTCCTTCCATCTTCCAGTCCTTCATGAATGACATTTTCAGGGATTTTGTGGATAAATTTCTGATTGTTTATTTGGATGATATCTTGATTTTTTCCAATGACTGGGACTCTCATGTGAAACATGTTCGGACTGTGTTCCAGATTTTGAGAGAGAATGCTCTGTATGTGAAGGGATCAAAGTGTCTTTTTGGCGTACAGAGGATCTCATTTCTGGGATTCATTTTGTCCCATCTGTTATTGAAATGGACCCGGTCAAGGTTCAGGCCATCTGTGATTGGGTCAAACCTATTTCATTAAAGGCTCTTCAGAGATTCTTGGGTTTTGCCAATTTTTATCGTAAATTTATTGGTAATTTCTCTGTTATTGTTAAACCATTGACTGATTTGACCAAAAAGGGTTCTGATGTGGTGAATTGGCCTCCTGAGGCAGTCTCTGCATTTCAGGAACTTAAGCAGAGATTCACTTCTGCTCCTGTTCTACGGCAGCCTGATGTTTCTCTGCCATTTCAGGTGGAGGTTGATGCTTCTGAAATTGGGGCAGGTGCCGTTTTGTCCCAAAGAGATCCAGAAACCTCTAAAAGTAACCCTTGTGCCTTTTTCTCTCGAAAATTTTCTCCAACTGAACGTAATTATGACGTGGGTGTTATGATTTGGTAGCTGAGGAGAGCAGGCAAAAAAGGAAATACACCAGAGCAGTTGGAAACTATGAGATTGCAGTACCCTGACTAACCACCACAACTAGAGGCAGCCGTGGAGCGTTCCTACGTTGGTCCTAGACGCCTCGTCACAGCCTGGGAAACTAACTACACCTAAAGATAGAAAGAGGAAAACTATCTGCCCCAGAGCAGATCACCAAAGAACATAGAAAGCCCCCAAACATGTAATGGCGGTTAGACAAGAAGAAATACTGACACAGACAGAAAATAGTATGAGCAAACGTTGGGGCCCAAACTTACTAAATAGAAAAGGATAGGAAGGGCACTTACTGCAATCCCAAAAAACCCTGAAAAGCACCAACTCTACTAATTTCAAAAACACCTGAGATCACACGACCTCTACCACCTAAATTAGTTCTCTGGTGTAACCAAAAACAAAACAGCAGCCACTGAAAAAACTGGAAAAAGCAAATGTACAAACATCAGTGGCTGAACTGAACTGAGAGGGCAAAAGCCCCCAGAGGGGACCCTGAAGGCCCCCACAGAAGTGCAGGACAAAATGCAAAAATCAAGCACAAAAACAAAAAGAAGAAAATGTCTTATCTGTTAGCAGGAGATTCAGACACGACATAGCAGGCTACCAAGGAAACAGGAATCAAGGATTGAGACCAGAACAATTGATCACCGGCAACCCTGATGGGAAGGCGACTCCATTATATAAGACCAGTCAGTAACACCTGATTCCCAATCCTCACAATCTTCACTGGACAGTCCAGTACCGTTTGTAACCACCAGAGGGAGCTTCTGCTCAGAACTCATTTCCAGCCTATTCACAACAGTACCCCCCCCTTGAGGAGGGGTCACCGAACCCTCATTTGAGCAACCAGGTTGGTCAGGATGAGTTCTATGATACGCTCGGATGAGTCTCCTAGCATGGATGTCCGAAGCAAACACCCAAGAATTGTCTTCCTGACCATAACCTCTCCATTTAACCAAATACTGGAGTTTCCGTCTAGAAAAACGAGAATTCAATATTTTCTCAATCACATACTCCAGATTGCCCTCAACCAAAACAGGGTCAGAAGGCACAGTAGTAGGAACCACTGGCTCAACAAACCTCTTCAACAAGGACTTGTGGAACACGTTATGGATCTTAAATGTCCCTGGAAGAAGCAAACGAAAAGAAACAGGATTAAGAATCTCCATGATCTTATAAGGTCCAATGAACCTAGGCTTAAATTTAGGAGATGCCACTCTCATAGGAATATTTCTTGAGGACAATCAGACCAAGTCCCCCACTTTAAACCGAGGACCATCAGTCCTATGCCGGTTAGCAAACGCTGGGCCCTCTCCTGAGAGAGGGACAACCTCTCCACTACCTGGTCCCAAATCTGTTGCATACGTTCCACAACAGAGTCAACACCTGGACAGACAGAAGCCTCCGTCTGTCCTGAAGAAAATCGAGGGTGAAACCCAGAATTACAGAAAAATGGAGACATCAAAGTGGCAGAGCTAGCCCTATTATTAAGAGCAAACTCAGCCAAAGGCAAACAAGAGACCCAGTCATCCTGATCAGCAGACACAAAGCATCTTAGATAAGTCTCCAATGTCTGGTTTGTTCTCTCAGTTTGACCATTGGTCTGAGGATGAAACGCCGAGGAGAAAGACAATTGAACACCAATTTTAGAACAAAAGGTCCTCCAAAATCTGGAAACAAACTGGACTCCTCTGTCAGACACAATGTTCTCAGGAATGCCGTGTAAACGAACCACGTGCTGAAGGAACAAAGGCACCAATTCAGAGGAGGAAGGCAACTTAGGTAATGGCACAAGATTAGTGTTGAGCGATACGATACCGCAAGTATCGGGTATCGGCCGATATTAGCTCTATCGGACTTTCGATACTTAGTTCCGATATTTTCGTCTTATCGGATACCGGAATCGGATTTGTCACTGTCACTGTCAGTGTCCGTCGGTCGGGTCTGTCAGGAGTCAGCGGCACTTACCTGGCAGAAGATCTCCGGCGGTCACGGGCTGGACTGCTTGATGGCCGCCATCATCTTTCCCCGGCGGTCACATGCAGTTTCTCGCGATAACTGCAGTGACTGCTGGGTAATCCCGGCCGTAAAGCAGTCAGTCCGATGTCGTCACCGCCGGGGAAGCAGGTAATCAGCTGTGCTGCGTCGAGATGACAGGCTCTGCCTGTCATTGCGATGTAGCAGAGCTGGATCGTCGTGGGACACTCGTTACTATGGACTGTGTCGGACAGGTGGTATACTGTTGGTTTGTTTTTTTTCTTTTTTTACAGGAGATCGATGGCGTCGCAGGAATGAGAGTATAATAAAAGAAATGAAAACTGTGTTGTCTCTTTTATTTCATTAAAATACTTTTTTCTTGCTGTGTCTTTTTTTTTATACATTTAAAAACTTTGGGATTAATAATGGATCGGTGTCTTATTGACACCTCTCCATTATTAACCGGGCTTATTGTCACCGTGCAATCAACGGTGACATTAACCCCTTATTACCCCACTTGCCACCGCTACAGGGCAGTGGGAAGAGCCGGGTAAAGTGCCACAATTGGCACATCTTTTGATGCGCTAAATGTGGGGCTGCTGTAGCCTGGTATTATCAGGCTGTTGAGGGCCAAAATCCATGGGCCTTGACAGTCTTTTAATACCAGGCCACAGCAGTCTGCATTTTACTTGGCTGGTTAACAAAAATAGGGGGACCCCTACGCCGTTTTTTTTTCGAGGGGATCCCCTATTTTTGTTAACCAGCCAAGCTAAGCAGACTGCTGTGGCCTGGTATTATCAGGCTGGCAAGGTCCATGGATATTGGATCCTTACCAGCCTGAAAAACCAGGCCTCAGCAGTCTGCTTCATCTGGCTGGTTAACAAAAATAGGGGGGACCCCACGCCAAATTTTTTTCGAGGGGATCCCCTAATTTTGTTAACCAGCCAAGATATGCAGACTGCTGTGGCCTGGTATTATCAGGCTGGCAAGCAGGGTCGGACTGAGGCACCGGGACACTGGAGAAACCTACGGTGGGCCCCAGCTCCTGCGTGGTGGGCCCTGATTTGAAAGGATAGGTCGCGGGGCAGAGGAGGCGGTGGCCCCGGGGCCCGCGCTCTGAGGGGGCCCACCCGGAGCTATGATACAGTTACATTCTGCGGCAGAGCAGGGAGAATCGCTCTCCCTGCTCTGCCGCCCGGAAGCTATGGGGCCTGAACAGGTGTTGGGGGGGCCCGGTGCCAGCAGTGGGCCCCCCACCCGTCATCGGAGGGTCAGCTGTATCGGCATCCAGCCGATAAAGCTGACCGCATGGAGAGAGAAGGAGCCCATGGAGAGAGAGTGGGCCCATCATCAGAGAACCTCAGCAAATGACCGCGCTGTTGGCCAAAATAATCTATATATAAAAAGACCAATATTGATATTACCGCCATATGGTCTGTGTTAAATAATACCAGTCCTACAGAACATATAGATTACAGCACAGGTACAGATAATGACTTACCGCTGATGTTCTTTCTAATGGAATTGTTCACTTTTCATGTCTTTTCCATCTGGCCCACACCGACATGACGACTTCTCCAGCCAGGACTCGACTGCACCCCCATTAAAAAAAAAAAAAAAAAAAACTCACCTCCCGGCTCCTGTGCTGCTCACTGTTCCCCCTCTCAGCGTATGACAGCGGGCGCAATAACATCACCTGCCGGTGCCCGCTGTCAGACGCTGAGAGGGAGAACAGTGAGCAGCACAGGAGCCGGGAGGTGAGTTTTTTTTTATTTTTTTTTAATGGGGGTGCAGTCGAGTCCTGGCTGGAGAAGTCGTCATGTCGGTGTGGGCCAGATGGAAAAGACATGAAAAGTAAACAATTTCATTAGAAAGAACATCAGCGGTAAGTCATTATCTGTACCTGTGCTGTAATCTATATGTTCTGTAGGACTGGTATTATTTAACACAGACCATATGGCGGTAATATCAATATTGGTCTTTTTATATATAGATTATTTTGGCCAACAGCGCGGTCATTTGCTGAGGTTCTCTGATGATGGGCCCACTCAGAAGTTTTGCCCCCACTAAACCAAAACCCTAGCTACGCCTATGGCTCTCTCTCTAGTCTTTCTTTCTCGCTCTCTGTTCTTTCCTTCTCGCTCTCTGTTCTTTTTTCTCTCTGTTCTTCCTTTCTCTCTTTTCTTTCTTTCCTCTATTTCGTTCTCTGATTGTTCTTTCTCTCTCGCTGCTCTTTCTTTCTTTTCCTAAGTACCAGCCACTGTGCCCTCATTACCAGTCAGTGTGATCTGCAGTGCTAAATGGTTACGCTTGGGGCGAGGATATGGGTGTGATTAGCTGTGAAATGGGTGTTGTCGGGGCGTGGCCTAAAATTTTCAGCGGCGCGCAACACGCGCCGCAGCCTTTAATCCTCTTTCCTGTCTTCCAAATTTGGGAGGTATGCTGTATGACCTCCCTACAACTTCTGGCCATGCTCCTGATGAGCGCGACGGATGGTCTCGTGAGGGATCTCCTCCCACACCTGGACTAAAGCATCCACCAACTCCTGGACAGTCTGTGGTGCAACGTGGCATGGCCTAAAATTTTCTGCAGCATGCACAGCGTGCCACAGCCTTTGTCCCTCTTTCCCTTATTCAAAGGTTGGGAAGTATGATGTTGGGCCGCAAGAATATATTTTCTCTGGTGGGCCCAAGGTACTCCAGTCCGACGCTGCTGGCAAGGTCCATGTATGTTGGCTCCTTAACAACCTTAAATACCATGCCTCAGCAGCAGGGGCGTACATATAAATCATGGGGCCCCATAGCAAAAGTCTGAATGTTCCCCACCCCCCCAAAAAAAAAACCCAGAGGCATTTGTAAATGTAAAGTGCCAGCACAGTGAGGGAAGTTGAGTCGCACAGAGACAGGGGTTTTGGGGGTACTCGGCACCGATCACGTCAACTTCTATGGGGGATGTCACGAGTAGCACAGCTCGGTCCGTGACCTGGACGATCACTGGAATGTGGGATATTTCCAGGGGATGATAGAATGTTCGTGTAGTTTGTCGTGACGCCACCTGTAGTACCTGGTCAGGGTGTCCAGCGCTGCTGTGCAGGCCCTCTGGAAGGGATGGTGTAGTGCAGGTAGGTGAAAAGTCTTCTACAGGTAACACGCTATCCTTCCAGGGCAGATAGATGTGAGATAGAGCACTGGTGCAAAGTGATGTAGCAGAGTGGACTATGCGACGTAGTAAGAAAGCAGGAAACACTTCAAGTTAAACGTTGCATAATAAAATTTTTAATAATAACATTACAAAAGTGCAAATGGCTTATATTATGTGACATGTTTTGTTACTGTTCATACCCTTGATATGTGTTATACATGTGTGTTAATAAATACATATTCAACAAAAGTGCAAATAGCATTAGTGCCGAAGTTCGTGGAGACTTCTTAGGACTACCCCCACCGGGGTAACTTCACAGTGTCCTTTACTTGTGCTTGTGGAGGACCCGCTCCAAACCTCCAACTGTGGTCTTGGGTGGGCTGCAAGACTTTCCTTGAGCAGACCTCACTTTCGGCCACACCAAACGGTTTTTTAGTTTCTGAGGTAGTTGAAAATAGTGCACAGTAAAGTTTTTTGTAAAACCAAGATGGAGCACCGAAGTGCCAACTATTTACAGAAAAGTTTGTGAGCCAGTACAGTTCATGGCTTCAAAGTTCAACATTTTCATTACAGTGAAACACCATTACCCAACCTGGGTATATTAAGGCAACAATAAACTTCTTTTTATGAACATTCACCCGTCCGGGTACATCAATAATTTAACTATTTACACACAGAGACCCTGTCCGGGTTATTTAGACTTCTTTGGCTGGCCTCTTCCAGGTACCACCTGGTACTGTTCTGGAGCTTGCCAAACATCCGTGACAGGAGGGTCCACCCAGACCTGATGACGTCGTGTGGCCTGTACAGTGACGTCGTGACCCGCTATCTGGGTCTGTGTGGCCACCTCTTTCATCTCCCTCCGGGTCTGGACCCCTATGTCCCGGACTGAACGAACCCCAGGGGGCCTAACAGGCGCCGGGTACGGGCCAGCTATCATTATCATGTCCATAGCTGGGGCTGCTGAGGAGACCACTGAGGGAGGCTGGGGAGATTTACGGCGTGGGGTGGGCACTTGTGCAGAGGCCTGGTTGGGGGAGGCTGAAGGCTCGTAGGGTCTGTCAGTTTCCTGACACTCTGGGGAGTAGGGGTCGCACCTGGTAACATTTAGGGCGTACCATCCATTGTAACCCCAGTGTCGGGTGTAAGTCACCAAGTCTCCTGGCAACAGGTCCCTCCCCGGGTGTCCTTCTGGGAGGTGAGCCTCCACGTCCCGCCGGGTTACAAAAACTTCTAAATAAAGTCCAGGCTCCTGGATGAAGCCCCAACCACCTTTTAACTTAAAGTTCCGTACTGCACCCTTACGCCGCGGCTCCCTCACCGTACTTTTATCCTTTCTCATACATGCCTTCTCTGCCAGGTCCTTCTCCAGGTGACGTTGCCGAAGCTTTTGGGATTCTCGCTGCTCCCTTTGTCGCTCTGCTTCCCGCTCCCGACGTCTCCACTCTTCCTCCTGACGCCGGTTGTAATTCTCCTCCACCAGCATCTCCATGTCTCCACCATCAAACGCCAGCTTACGATGTACGGTTTGCGGCAGCTCTCCTGGCGCCCGCCAGTCCTGGCGGCGCTCACCTGTGGCGGAAGCAGCCGGCTCTGGAACAGATGACGGTCGGGCTCCGGTACAGGCAGGTAGAGCTCTGGTGCCTGCGCGGCCTCCTCCATGAGGACGGGTGTCACTTCTCTGCCTACTGGCAGACCGGTCGTTGCGAGGCAGACGCCGTGGAAGGGTGGATGCCCGCACGGCCTCCTCTACGGAACGGGTGCCTCCACTGAGATACTGGCAACCGGTTCAGATTGCAAGGGCTGGGATGCCCGCACGGCCTCCTTACTGGAACGGTGCCTCCACTGAGATACTGGCAACCGGTTCAGATTGCAAGGGCTGGATGCCGCACGGCTCTTACTGGAACGGTGCCTCACTTCGGTACAGACACTTCAGGGGGTAAGAGGGATTGGCGCCGCTCCAATTGTAGTTTTAGGGCCCGCCAGCTCGCTTCCATCCTGGCGACCTCCTCCCGGTGCCGGGCCAGGTCTCTCAGGGTATCCTCCGCTTCTTCCAGCGTATGAGGGTTTCCAGGCCGGGTGCCAAACGGTGGCTCCGTGGCGATCGGGTCGCTTCCGTGGGGGGAGAGCTCTGACTCCTCCATCCCTTCCCACTTCTGCTCACGTCCATTCGCCATCTCTGCCAAGTCACATGTGTCATTAGCATCAGGAGAGGCGACATCTTTTGTAGGGAGGCGGGACCTTCGCGTTCGTTTCCGCCCACTGAGGAGGATGAGGAGGCAGAACTTCAGAGCTGTGGGGCACGATCTTACATTGCAGTAACATTTAGAGTGTGCGGACATCGTTTTCGCGCCACGGAGTGAGTGTACGCCCACGAGAGCACGCCCTTATTCTTCACCTGTGCCTCGTGGCGCAGATATGATGGAAAAATGGCAAATACAGTCTATGATGATTTTTGCAATTCTCAAGCAAAAAAACAGTTCAATTAAGGCACACAGGACTCGCTTATAGCGAGCTTCTGAATCCTGTTCGTGACGCCAAAGTTGAGTCGCACAGAGCCACAGGTTTTGGGGGTACTCGGCACCAAGCCCGTCGACTTCTATGGGGGATGTGACGGTAGCACAGCTATGTCCGTGCCCTGGTCGCTCACTGGAATGTGGGATATTTCCAGGGGATGATAGAATGTTTGTGTAGTTTGTCGTGACGCCACCTGTAGTACCTGGTCAGGGTGACCAGCGCTGCTGTGCAGGTCCTCTGGCAGGGATGGTGTAGTGCAGCTAGGTGATAAGTCTTGTACAGGTAAGACGGTATCCTTCCAGGGCAGATAGATGTGAGATAGAGCAATGGTGCAGAGTGATGTAGCAGAGTGGAGTATGCGACGTAGTAAGAA
Organism: Oophaga sylvatica; assembly: GCA_033576555.1. Lineage (NCBI taxonomy): Eukaryota > Metazoa > Chordata > Amphibia > Anura > Dendrobatidae > Oophaga > Oophaga sylvatica. The sequence goes on from JARQOD010004569.1 coordinate 33,064, forward strand.
AGCAGGAAAGGAAAACAATTCTTACTACAAAGACATGCAGCATAAGGCTGCCTCAACCCCTCCCATCCAACTAGCTACACCCTGTTCTAACCAGCCTGAGCTAGACCATCCCATTGGGTCCGCCTACACTCAGCTGGCATAGTGTACTGTTGAATGCAGTGGTTGGAGTCAATGGGGTGTTTCCTCCTTACCTGAGAGCAAGTTGTCACACCGCTGGGTGCGATGCAACATCTCTGTGGCGACTGGACCCTCGGGTGCTTCTGTCTTTTCACAAATGCCGGCTTTACCCGGCAATTGAATCAGAGGCTATTTTACTATGTAGAAGTGAATAAACTATAAATATATGTATATATATATGTCACAATGACATGTATATATATATATATTATATATATATGTATTCTAAGTGTGTTATTTTGTGTTTACAAGGAAAGAAAGTGTTTTTTTAGTTGCGATATTTTGTTCCCATAGACTTACATGGGACTTCCGGTATCGGAATCGGATATCGCCGATATTTAGTGATATCGGCGATACCATTCCGATCCGATATTTTTAGATATCGAGCAGTATCGCTCAACACTACACAAGATGTATCATCTTGGAAAACTATCGCAAATCACCCAGATGACGGTCATTCTCTGAGAAACAGGGAGGTAGGAAATGAAATCCATAGAGATATGGGTCCATGGTCTCTTGGGCACAGGTAATGGCATCAACAAACCACTAGAACGAGAGCAAGGCTTGGAGCGAGAGCAAGTCCCGCAGGACTGCACAAACTCCCTGACATCACGAGACAAGGTAGACCACCAAAAGGACCGACTAACCAAGTCTCTGGTACCAAAAATTCCGGGATGACCGGCCAACGCGGAACAATGAATCTCAGACATTACACTCTTTTTCCACTGGTCCGGGACAAACAATTTCCCAACGGAGCAGCGCTCGGTCTTATCCTCCTGACACCCCTCCAGAGCCAGTCTCAAATTGGGCGAGATGGCGAAAAGAACCACACCCTCTTTCAAAATAACAGAAGGATCAGATAACTCAGGAGAGTCCGCCAGGAAACTCCTCGAGAGGGCATCCGCCTTAACATTTTTAGTGCCAGGAAGAAATGAAACCACAAAATTAAAACGTGTGAAAAACAAGGCCCACCTGGCCTGTCTAGGATTAAGTCGCTTGGCAGATTCCAGATAAACTAGGTTCTTATGGTCCGTAAGGACCACCACCTGATGTTTGGCTCCCTCCAGCCAATGTCTCCACTCTTCAAAAGCCCACTTCATGGCTAATAACTCCCGATTACCCACGTCATAATTACGTTCAGTGGGAGAAAATTTTCGAGAGAAAAAGGCACAAGGGTTACTTTTAGAGGTCTCTGGATCTCTTTGGGACAAAACGGCACCTGCCCCAATTTCAGAGGCATCAACCTCCACCTGAAATGGTAGAGAAACATCAGGCTGCCGTAGAACAGGAGCAGAAGTGAATCTCTGCTTAAGTTCCTGAAATGCAGAGACTGCCTCAGGAGGCCAATTCACCACATCAGAACCCTTCTTGGTCAAATCAGTTAATGGTTTAACAATAACAGAGAAATTACCAATAAATTTACGATAAAAATTGGCAAAACCCAAGAATCTTTGAAGAGCCTTTAATGAAGTAGGTTGGACCCAATCACAGATGGCCTGAACTTTGACCGGGTCCATTTCAATAACAGATGGGGACAAAATGAATCCCAGAAATGAGATCCTCTGAACGCCAAAAAGACACTTTGATCCCTTCACATACAGAGCATTCTCTCTCAAAATCTGGAACACAGTCCAACATGTTTTACATGAGAGTCCCAGTCATTGGAAAAAATCAAGATATCATCCAAATAAACAATCAGAAATTTATCCACAAAATCCCTGAAAATGTCATTCATGAAGGACTGGAAGACAGAAGGAGCATTAGTGAGCCCAAAGGGCATCACAAGGTACTCAAAATGCCCTTCAGGGGTATTAAATGCCGTCTTTCATTCATCCCCGTGCTTAATGCGAATAAGGTTATATGCCCCCCTGAGGTCAAGCTTGGTAAACCAAGTAGCGTTTTTCACCCTGGAAAACAGATCAGAGATCAAGGGTAAAGGATATTGATATTTCACAGTAATATTGTTCAAGAGACGATAATCAGTACACGGCCTTAATGAACCATCCTTTTGGCCACAAAGAAAAAACCGGCACCTAAGGGGGAAGAGGATGGTCTGATATGACCCTTCTCCAATGACTCCTTGATATAAGACCGCATAGCGTCATGTTCAGGTACAGACAAGTTAAAAAGGCGACCTTTAGGGAATTTACTACCAGGCACTAATTCAATAGCGCAGTCATAGCTCCTATGGGGAGGTAAGGATGCAGATTTACTTTCGCTAAACACATCAGAAAAATCAATCAAAAAGTCAGGAACATCCTGAGCCTGGGGGGAGGCAGAAAAAACAGGAGTGTTGGTATTAACACATTGGCAGCCCCAACTGGTAACAGACACAGATTTCCAATCCAAAACAGGATTATGAGACTGTAACCAAGGGAAACCCAGTACGATAATGTCATGCAGATTATACAGAACCAAAAATTTGCAACTCTCCTGATGATCAGGTTCTACCCTCATTATCACCTGAGTAGAGAACTGAGGTTTATTCTCAGCCAAAGGGGTAGAATCGATCCCCAGTAGGGGAATAGACTTCCGTAGGGGTATCAAGGGAAACCCACAATGTTTAGCAAAATCAAAATCCATCAGGTTAATAGCTGCTCCAGAATCAACAAAAGCCTGAGCAGAAAATGAGGACAGAGAGCATATCAGGGTAACAGTTAATAAAACTTAGTCTGAACACTACCCAAGACAACTGAGCGTGCAAAACGTCTTCCCCGCTTAGGGCAGACTGAAATAGCATGAGAGGCATCACCACAGTAGAAACATAACCCATTGCGCTTTCGAAATTCATGACGCTGTGCCCCAGAAACCACTCTATCACACTGCATGGATTCAGAAGCAGGTTCACAAGGCAACATTATTCCACGCATACCTTTCCGCTCACGCAAACGTCTGTCAATTTGAATCGCTAATGACATAGAATCATTGAGACCAGAGGGAACAGGGAATCCCACCATAACATCCTTTACATTATCTGACAGTCCCTTCCGAAAAAGAGCTGCCAAAGCGTCGTCATTCCATTTGGTCAGTACTGCCCACCTACGGAATCTCTGACAGTATAACTCAGCGTCCTCAAGCCCCTGACTTAATGCCAACAAAGTTTTTTCAGCTTGATCAGTGACATTAGGCTCATCGTACAATAACCCCAAAGCCTGAAAAAACGCATCAACATCACTCAAAACAGGATCCCCAGGTGTCAGGGAAAAAGCCCAATCCTGAGGGTCGCCGCGCAGGAGAGAGATGACAATTTGAACCTGCTGCGCTGCGTTCCCTGAGGACTTAGATTTTAAGGCAAAAAACAATTTACAGTTATTTTTGAAATTCAGAAACTTAGCTCGATCCCCCAAAAACAAATCTGGCATGGGAATCCTAGGTTCCACAACAGGCAACCCAGCAAGATAGGTAGCAATACTCCGAACTTCAGTGGCAAGCCGATCCACACAGCCAGACAACTGTGCAAACTCCATTGAGAGAGAAAAAAAATCCTCCTCAGCACCCAGAGATACAGAGGGGAAAAAAAAAAATGCAACAAACAGAAAAAAAAAAAAATCTCTGACAACTCTGACAACTTTTTTCTTTCCACAATATTTTTCCCTTCTGTGAGTACCATATAATTTTCAGTTTAGGCCGGTGATACTGTTATGATTTGGTAGCTGAGGAGAGCAGGCAAAAAAGGAAATACACCAGAGCAGTTGGAAACTATGAGATTGCAGTACCCTGACTAACCACCAACTAGAGGCAGCCGTGGAGCGTTCCTACGTTGGTCCTAGACGCCTCGTCACAGCCTGAGAAACTAACTACACCTAAAGATAGAAAGAGGAAAGCTATCTGCCCCGGAGCAGATCACCAAAGAACATAGAAAGCCCCCAAACATGTAATGGCGGTTAGAAGAAATACTGACACAGACAGAAAATAGTATGAGCAAACGTTGGGGCCCAAACTTACTAAATAGAAAAGGATAGGAAGGGCACTTACTGCAATCCCAAAAAACCCTGAAAAGCACCAACTCTACTAATTTCAAAAACACCTGAGATCACACGACCTCTACCACCTAAATTAGTTCTCTGGTGTAACCAAAAACAAAACAGCAGCCACTGAAAAAACTGGAAAAAGCAAATGTACAAACATCAGTGGCTGAACTGAACTGAGAGGGCAAAAGCCCCCAGAGGGGACCCTGAAGGCCCCCACAGAAGTGCAGGACAAAATGCAAAAATCAAGCACAAAAACAAAAAGAAGAAAATGTCTTATCTGTTAGCAGGAGATTCAGACATGACACAGCAGGCTACCAAGGAAACAGGAATCAAGGATTAAGACCAGAACAATTGATCACCGGCAACCCTGATGGGAAGGCGACTCCCTTATATAAGACCAGTCAGTAACACCTGATTCCCAATCCTCACAATCTTCACTGGACAGTCCAGTACCGTTTGTAACCACCAGAGGGAGCTTCTGCTCAGAACTCATTTCCAGCCTATTCACAAAACGTGGGTAATCGGGAGTTATTGGCCATGAAGTGGGCTTTTGAAGAGTGGAGACATTGGCTGGAGGAGCCAAACATCAGGTGGTGATCCTCACGGACCATAAGAATCTGGTTTATCTGGAATCAGCCAAGCAACTTAATCCTAGACAGGCCAGGTGGGCCTTGTTTTTCACACGTTTTAATTTTGTGGTTTCCTTTCTTCCTGGCACTTAGAATCTTAAGGCGGATGGCCTCTCGAGGAGTTTACTTGCGGACTCTCCTGAGTTATCTGATCCTGCTGTTATTTTGAAAGAGGGTGTAGTTCTTTCCGCCATCTCACCCAATTTGAGACTGGCTCTGGAAGGGTGTCAGGAGGATAAACCCGAGCGCTGCCCTATTGGGAAATTGTTTGTCCCAGACCGGTGGAAAAAGAGTGTGATGTCTGAGATTCATTGTTCCGCGTTGGCCGGTCATCCAGGAATTTTTGGTACCAGAGACTTGGTTAGTCGGTCCTTTTGGTGGCCTACTTTGTCTCGTGACGTCAGGGAATTTGTGCAGTCCTGCGGGACTTGCTCTCGCTCCAAGCCTTGCTCTCGCTCTAGTGGTTTGTTGATGCCATTGCCTGTGCCCAAAAGACCATGGACCATATCTCTATGGATTTAATTTCCGACCTCCCTTCTTCTCAGAGAATGACCGTTATCTGGGTGATTTGTGATAGGTTTTCCAAAATGATACATCTTGTGCCATTACCTAAGTTGCCTTCCTCCTCCAAATTGGTGCCTTTGTTCCTTCAGCACGTAACATAGTAACATAGTTATTAAGTTTGAAGGAAGACTTTAAGTCCATCTAGTTCAACCCATATCCTATCCTAACCTGCCCTAACATGTTGATCCAGAGGAAGGCAAAAAAAACCCCAAGTGGCAAACAGTAAGCTTCACATTGGGGAAAAAAATTCCTTCCCGACTCCACATACGGCAATCAGACTAGCTCCCTGGATCAACGCTGTATCTAGGAAACTAGTGAATATAGCCTGTAATATTATACTTTTCAAGAAAGGCATCCAGTCCCCTCTTAAATTTTAGTAAGGAATCACTCATTACAACATTAGACGGCAGAGAGTTCCATAGTCTCACTGCTCTTACAGTAAAGAATCTGCATCTGTGATTATGGCTAAACCTTCTTTCCTCCAGACGTAGAGGATGCCCCCTCGTCCCCGTCACAGGTCTAAGAGTAAAAAGATCATTAGAAAGGTCTTTGTACTGTCCCCTCATATATTTGTACATTGTAATAAGATCACCCCTAAGCCTTCGTTTTTCCAAACTAAATAACCCCAAGTGTAATAACCTGTCTTGGTATTGCAGACCCCCAGTTCTCTAATAACCTTGGTCGCTCTTCTCTGTTTCGGTTACACGGCATTCCTGAGAACATTGTGTCTGATAGAGGAGTCCAGTTTGTTTCCAGATTTTGGAGGACTTTTTGTTCTAAACTTGGTGTTCAATTGTCTTTCTCCTCGGCTTTTCATCCTCAGACCAATGGACAAACTGAGAGAACAAACCAGACATTGGAGACTTATCTGAGATGCTTTGTGTCTGCTGATCAAGATGACTGGGTCTCTTTTTTGCCTTTGGCTGAGTTTGCTCTTAATAATAGGGCTAGCTCTGCCACTTTGATGTCTCCATTTTTCTGCAATTTTGGGTTTCACCCTCGATTTTTCTTCGGGACAGACGGAGGCTTCTGTCTGTCCAGGTGTTGACTCTGTTGTGGAGCGTATGCAGCAGATTTGGGACCAGGTAGTGGAGAGGTTGTCCCTCTCTCAGGAGAGGGCCCAGCGGTTTTCCAACCGGCATAGGACTGATGGTCCTCGGTTTGAAGTGGGGGACTTGGTCTGGTTGTCCTCAAGAAATATCCCTATGAGAGTTGCATCTCCTAAGTTTAAGCCTAGGTTCATTGGACCTTATAAGATCATGGAGATTCTTAATCCTGTTTCCTTTCGATTACTTCTTCCAGGGACATTTAAGATCCATAACGTGTTCCACAAGTCCTTATTGAAGAGGTTTGTCGAGCCAGTAGTTCCTATGGCTGTGCTCTCCTGACCCTGTTTTGGTTGAGGGCAATCTGGAGTATGTGGTTGAGAAAATATTGGATTCTCGTTTTTCTAGACGGAAACTCCAGTATTTGGTTAAGTGGAGAGGTTATGGTCAGGAGGACAATTCTTGGGTGTTTGCTTCGGACATCCAAGCTAGGAGACTGATCCGTGCATATCACAGAGCTCATCCTGACCGACCTGGTTGCCCAAATGAGGGTTCGGTGACCCTCCTCAAGGGGGGGGTACTGTTGTGAATGTGTTAGAAATGAATTCTGAGCAGAAGCTCCTCTGGTGGTTACAAACAGTACTGAACGATTCAATGAGGATTGGCAATCAGGAGTTACAGACTGGTCTTATATAAGGGAGGTTCCCTCCCATCATGGTTGCTGGTGATCTATTGTTCTTGTCTCAACTGTGGTTCCTGGTTCACTTGGAAGCTTGCTGAGTCTTGCCTCTTCTCCTGCTCTCAGATAAGTTATTTTCTGTTTTTTGTTTTTGTGCTTACCATTTGCACATTTCTCTGCATTTCTGTGAGGTTAGCCAGGTCTCCCCCCCCCCCGGGGGGCTTGGGCTCCTCTCAGTTCTTCTGGAGCCAGTGTTATTTGTTCATTTGCCTTTTCCAGTTTTTTCAGTGGCTGCGGCTTAGTTTTGTTACACCAGAGAACTAATTTAGGTGGTAGAGGTCGTGTGATCTCAGGTGTTTTTGCAATTAGTAGAGTTGGTATTTTTTAGGGTTTTTTGGATTGCAGTAAGTGTCCTTCCTATCCTTTTCTGTCTAGGAAGATTGGGCTCCAACGTTTGCTCATGCTATTTTCTGTCTGTGTCTGTATTTCCTCTTGTCTAACCGCCATTACATGTTTGGGGGCTTACTATATTCTTTTGGGATCTGCTCCGGGGCAGATAGCTTTCCTCTTTCTATCTTTAGGTGTAGTTAACCTCTCAGGCTGTGACGAGGCGTCTAGGACCAACGTAGGAACGCTCCACGGCTGCCTTTAGTTGTGGTGGTTAGTCAGGGTACTGCAATCCAGTAGATTCCAACCTCTCTGGTGTATTGCCGTTTTTGCCTGCTCTCCTCAGCTACCAAATCATAACAGGTTCCATTGTTGCCAAAAAGGCTCCAGGGCGCCCAAGAAAGACCAGCAAGCGCCAGGACCATCTCTTAAAAGTGTTTCAGCTGCGGGATCGGGCTACCAGCAGTGCAGAGCTTGCTCAGGAATGGCAGCAGGCAGGTGTGAGTGCATCTGCACGCACTGTGAGGCGGAGACTCTTGGAGCAAGGCCTGGTATCAAGGAAGGCAGCAAAGAAGCCACTTCTCTCCAGAAAAAACATCATGGACAGACTGATATTCTGCAAAAGGTACAGGCAGTGGACTGCTGAGGACTGGGGTAAAGTTATTTTCTCTGATGAATCCCCTTTTCGATTGTTTGGGACATCAGGAAAACGCCTCATTCGGAGAAGACAAGGTGAGCGCTACCACCAGTCTTGTCTCATGCCAACTGTTAAGCATCCTGAAACCATTCATGTGTGGGGTTGCTTCTCAGCCAAGGGAATCAGCTCTCTCACAGTCTTGCCTAAAAACACAGCCATAAATAAAGAATGGTACCAGAATGTCCTTCAAGAGCAACTTCTCCCAACCCTCCAAGAGCAGTTTGGCGATCAACAATGCCTTTTCCAGCATGATGGAGCACCTTGCCATAAAGCAAAGGTGATAACTAAATGGCTCAGGGAACAAAACATAGAGATTTTGGGTCCATGGCCTGGAAACTCCCCAGATCTTAATCCCATTGAGAACTTGTGGTCAATCATCAAGAGACGGGTGGACAAACAAAAACCTAAAAATTCTGACAAATGAAAGCATTGATTGTGCAAGAATGGACTGCTATCAGTCAGGATTTGGTCCAGAAGTTGATTGAGAGCATGCCAGGGAGAATTACAGAGGTCCTGAAGAAGAAGGGTCAACACTGCAAATATTGACTTGCTGCATTAACTCATTCTAACTGTCAATATAAGCTTTTGTTACTCATATTTTGCAATTATATTTCTGTCTGTGATAAAAACATCTGTCAAACACACATAAAAACCAGAGGGCAGCAGATCATGTGAAAATATACAGGTCCTTCTCAAAAAATTAGCATATAGTGCTAAATTTCATTATTTTCCATAATGTAATGATTACAATTAAACTTTCATATATTTTAGATTCATTACACACCAACTGAAATTTGTCAGGTCTTTTATTGTTTTAATACTGATGATTTTGGCATACAACTCCTGATAACCCAAAAACCTGTCTCAAAAATTAACATATTTCAACCATCCAATAAAATAAAAGTGTTTTTTAAAAACAAACAAAAAAACCATCAAATAATAAAGTTCAGTTATGCACTCAATACTTGGTCGGGAATCCTTTTGCAGAAATGACTGCTTCAATGCGGCGTGGCATGGAGGCAATCAGCCTGTGACACTGCTGAGGTGTTATGGAGGCCCAGGATGCTTCGATAGCGGCCTTAAGCTCATCCAGAGTGTTGGGTCTTGTGTCTCTCAACTTTCTCTTCACAATATCCCACAGATTCTCTATGGGGTTCAGGTCAGGAGAGTTGGCAGGCCAATTGAGCACAGTAATACCATGGTCAGTAAACCATTTACCAGTGGTTTTGGCACTGTGAGCAGGTGCCAGGTCGTGCTGAAAAATGAAATCTTCATCTCCATAAAGCATTTCAGCCGATGGAAGCATGAAGTGCTCCAAAATCTCCTGATAGCTAGCTGCATTGACCCTGCCCTTGATGAAACACAGTGGACCAACACCAGCAGCTGACATGGCACCCCACACCATCACTGACTGTGGGTACTTGACACTGGGCTTCAGGCATTTTGGCATTTCCTTCTCCCCAGTCTTCCTCCAGACTCTGGCACCTTGATTTCCGAATGACATGCAAAATTTGCTTTCATCAGAAAAAAGTACTTGGGACCACTTAGCAACAGTCCAGTGCTGCTTCTCTGTAGCCCAGGTCAGGCGCTTCTGCCGCTGTTTATGGTTCAAAAGTGGCTTTACCTGGGGAATGCGGCACCTGTAGCCCATTTCCTGCACACGCCTGTGCACGGTGGCTCTGGATGTTTCTACACCAGACTCAGTCCACTGCTTCCTCAGGTCCCCCATAGTCTGGAATCGGTCCTTCTCCACAATCTTCCTCAGGGTCCGGTCACCTCTTCTCGTTGTACAGCGTTTTCTGCCACATTGTTTCCTTCCAACAGACTTCCCATTGAGGTGCCTTGATACAGCACTCTGGGAACAGCCTATTTGTTGAGAAATTTCTTTCTGGGTCTTACCCTTGCTTGAGGGTGTCAATGATGGCCTTCTTGACATCAGTAAGGTCGCTAGTCTTACCCATGATGGGGGTCTTGAGTAATGAACCAGGCAGGGAGTTTTTAAAAGCCTCAGGAATCTTTTGCATGTGTTTAGAGTTAATTAGTTGATTCAGAAGATTAGGGTAATAGGTCGTTTAGAGAACCTTTTCTTGATATGCTAATTTTTTGAGACAGGTTTTTTGGGTTATCATGAGTTGTATGCCAAAATCATCAGTATTAAAAAAATAAAGACCTGACAAATTTCAGTTGGTGTGTAATGAATCTAAAATATATGAAAGTTTAATTGTAATCATTACATTATGGAAAATAATTAAATTTAGCACTATATGCTAATTTTTTGAGAAGGACCTGTAATATTTGTGTCATTCTCAAAACTTTTGGCCATGACTGTACACATCTTCGGGAACAGCCCTTCCCCAGCAGTCGCTATCTACGGCCTCCGTAATTCTGCCAAAGAAGGCGAAGAAAAGTATGGGTCAGACGTCAGATCCTTCGTAGAAAAGGACTTCTACGTAGACGACTGTTTGAAGTCCACACCAACAAATGAGGCTGCAATCAGTCTGTTAAAAAGTGCTCAATAAATGCTCGCTCAGTCTAATCTAAGGTTACAGAAGATTTCCTCCAACAGTCGAGAGTTGATGGAAGCATTTCCCTCTCAAGACTATTCCAGCGATCTAAAGGACCTAGACCTAAGCATCGACACTCTTCCCATGCAGCGGAGTCTTGGATTGCTTTGGGATCTGAAGACGGATGCCTTCACCTTTCAGATCAGTAAAGACGAGAAACCCTTCACGCACAGAGGAGTTCTTTCTTTCGTGAATAGTTTATACGACCCCCTGGGATTCGTAGCTCCAGTTACTGTCCAAGAGAAAATGATGCTAAGAAACTTCACCCAAGACACATCTGATTGGGATGATCCACTGCCAGCAGAAAATGCAGACCTGTGGGCAGAGTGGAAGAGGTCTCTCGAGGCCTTGACCGACCTTCGTGTGAAACGACTGTATGCTCCTGTGCCATCCACAGAAGTCAAGACACAAAGACTTTGTATCTTCTGCGATGCATCAGTCAAAGCAATCGCAGCAGTAGCATACCTCAAAACCATAGATGTCAATGAACAGAGCCACATCGGGTTTGTGATGAGCCGGACTAAACTGGCACTACTCCGTGAACACACGGTACCCAGACTGGAACTCTGCGCTGCTGTCTTCGCAGTTGAGTTGGCCGAGCTTATCTCAGGTGTGATGAATCTGGAGACCAAAGAAGCAGAGTTCTACACTGATAGCAAGGTGGTACTGGGATACATCTGCAATGAAACACAACGATGTTATGTCTACGTCAGCAACCGGATACTGATAAGAAGATCTACCTGCCCTAGTCAGTGGCACTATGTACATACTCACCTCAATCCTGCGGACCATGCGACTAGATCCGTTGCTTCAATTCATCTTAAGGACACTACCTGGTTCACAGGCCCTGCTTACTTGTACCATTCGATGTCCCACATCGACAGGCCTGAAACGTTCAAACTGGTGGATCCAGATGCCGACGAGGAGCTCCGTCCTCGAGTGTCTGCTCTGCATACAGGGATTTCGAGTCATTACCTGGAATCTCATCGGTTCAGCAGGTTCTCAACCTGGAAATCACTTGTTCGAGCCGTTGCTTGTCTACTTCATGTGGCCCAGTCCTACAAGTCAGCATTACCTGCAATCCAGAGATCTTGTAAAGGTTGGCATCACTGCAAGCATGCTTTTACCGCACTCAACTTGGAAAGAGCCAAGGTTACAATACTTCATGTTGTGCAAAGGGAAACCTACCCCAGAGAAATAGACAACCTCAACAAGGGACAACCCGCTCCTGGAGCAACATGCTGAAGAAGCTCACTCCGATTAGGCCACTCACAGCACTTTCCAGTGATTCTAGGGATCTGACAGTCCTCACTCCTGCAATGTTACTCACACAGAAAACCTGTGTCCCAAAAGCTCCACTGGGAAATTCAACAACAAGGACCTCTACAGACGTCAATGGAGACAAGTTCAAAGTCTCTCCAATACTTTCTGGGACAGATGGAGAAAACAATATCTCTCTACCTTACAGCCTAGGAAGAAGTGGCAGATCAACAAGCCGAACATCAAACCAGGTGATATTGTGCTCATGAAGGACAGCCAGTCACACCGAAATGAGTGGCCACTAGGCCTCATCACCAAGGTATTCCCAAGCAAGGATGAGAAGGTACGCAAGGTCGAGGTCAAAGTGTGGAAGGCTGAGGAGGGTAAACTTTCCTCAGACCAGTTGCGGAACTAATTTTACTGCTTTCACCAAAAGAGCCTGTATGTGGCATCAGTTGATGACAAGCGGGGAGTGTTCTGCCCATCTGAGTACAGGGCATTATGTTTTGTACTGTGTGCTGGTTTGTTTGTTATAGCACCATCTAGTGGTGGCTGAATTTATAGCCTGTGTCTTTAACAAGCAGATAGAGTATTGCATCGTGGGATTGAAGCAAGGTATTCTGTGAAGAAGCTCCATTTTCTTCCATGTACTTCAGGGAATACACGTGTTCATATGCTCTTCTGTAACCTCTCCATCTTGAGTTTGCTATCCTGGTAAAGCATATCTGGTAAGATCAATATCTTCTCTAGCAATGCAGTGTTAGGAGGTTATTACCTGTAGAGCAGCCAGTGCATATAAGATGTTATTAGAATCCTGTGTAAAGTTTGCATCATACTGTATACTTTCCTGTTAATTATAAAGTGTCAGCTGTGTGATTATTGCCCAATACTTATCTATGTCATTTGTATTTTTATAGTTTTGCCGCGCATGTTCTATACTGTTCACCAATAAACAAGTTAGACTACAGAGGACAGTCTGCTTATTTGGAAGATAGAATGATGGTTTAGCTGTACTGTATGCTAGATTGCACACTGTGTCAACGTGTATGAAGGCAGAACAACGTGTTTTTTGCCTTCCTCTTATCCATCTTCTTTCTTAGGTTCTGTTCACATCATGTTTGGAGTCACCCGATAAGTACAGTAATTCGACTATGGGCTAATTCAGATGTTAGTAATTTTCCTTGTATGCAGTTTCATCAATGTTTCTTATCAGAGCTTCATCAGAGTTTGGTCAGTATGTCAGTTTTTACCATTAGGCCAGGGTCACACTTGCGAGTGTGATGCAGAAACTCGAGAAAACTAACTGATAGAGATTTCTCAATCTTCTCATCTCAAACAGTCCATGAAAAAATGTAGAGCACATAATTGCCATCTGAGTGATACCTGATTATTTTTTTATGGACTCACAAAATTGGATTGGTGAGATTGATCCTAGACTCAGTTCAAAATCCGACATGTTTCTGTGATTTTGGTGCAGATCACTCAGGCAGCAAAGACTTCCTATGTGAACAGCTCCATACACTATTAGGCTATGTGCACATGTTGCGCAAATGCTCCGCAATTTTGCAAGGCATTTGTGCAACTCTCCGCCACGGTAAAACGCATACATAATTAGTATGTGTTTTCCCGCAAAACACAAGCGTTGTGCAAGCGTAATTAGCTTGTAGAATGCTAGCGTTTTCCAAGTGATCTGTAGCATTTAAATATAATATAAATATTGATTTAAATAATAAAAAAAATAATAAACATTGATATTCTCACCTTCCGGCGGCCCCCAGCCTTCCTGCTCCTCAGCGACGCTGCCGGCAAGTTCCGTTCCCAGGGATGCATTGCGAGAATGACCTTTGCAAAGTCGCGGTCACTCGACCGCGACGTCACAAAGATCATTCTCGCAATGCATCTCTGGGAACGGAAGATGCTGGCAGCGTGGCAGAGAGGCGGGAAGACTCCGGGGGCCGCTGGAAGGTGAGAATATCAACATTTTTATTTTAATTCTATTTTTAACAGCGATATGGTACCCATGGCCTGGAGGTGAGTCTCCTCTCCTCCAGGCCCTGGGTACCAAGCTCACATGAAGTGCTCACTTCACGCATGTTGGGCATAGCCACATGCTTGAAGTGATCGTTTCAATGCAATCCTATGGCGGCGTATTCGCCGCGATTACGCAAAAAGAATGAGCATGCTGCTTATTTTTGCGTGAAGCGATTACGCTCCGCAAAAATACGCAGCAAGTGCACAGCAATGCGTAATCCCATTGGATTGCATGGGATGCGTTTTCTAAGCATTTTTTAAGCAATTACGCCGTGTAAAAACGCGGCAAAAATGCTTAAAACCACTGCGTGTGCTCATAGACTAATAGGTATGATTTCTATCTGTGAAAACCATAGATAGAACTTGTACGAGAAAAACTGATGTCTGAATGAGCCCCAAGGCTTAACACCAATATTTAAAACGTTTTTTTTTTTTATTTCATGCCCATTGAGACAATAAACAATGGCAGCAAAGCTAATATCCTTTAACCCCTTAGTGAGCGAGCCAATTTTGACCTTAATGACTAAGCCAATTTTACAATTGCGACCACTGTCACTTTATGAGGTTATAGCTCTGGAATGCTTCAATGGATTCCACTCATTCTGAGTTTTATTTTTGGACACATTGTAATTCATGTTAGTGGTAAAAAATCTTCGATATGACTTGCGTTTATTTCTGAAAAAACTGAAATTTGGCAAAAATTTTAAAAATTTTGCAATTTTCAAACTTTTAATTTTTATTCCCTTAAATCAGAGAGTGGTGTCACACAAAATAGTTAATAAATAACATTTCCCACATGTCAACTTTACATCAGCACAATTTTGGAAACATAATTTTTTTTGTTTTTTTTGTAGGACGTTATAAGGGTTAAAAGTTTACCAGCGATTTCTGATTTTTCGAACAAAATTTACAAAACCATTTCTTTAGGGACCACTTCACATTCGAAATGAGTTTGGGGGGTCAATATGACAGAAAATATCCAAAAATGACACCATTCTAAAAACTGCACCCATCAAGTTGCACAACATTCACGAGCTTCACGAAAACTAAAGCAATGTAGAAGAAAAAAAACATTTAACTTTTTTCACAAAATATTTACTTTAGACACAAAGTTTTTTATTTTTACTAGGGTATGAGGAGAAAATGGACCACAAACTTTATTGTGCAATTTCTTCCGAGTACGCCGATACACGATATGTGGGGGAAAGCTACAGTTTGGGAGCATGGCAGGGTCAGAAGGGAGAGGGAGCACTGTTTGACTCTTTGAACGCAAAATTGGCTGGAATCGATGGCAGGCACCATGTCGCATTTGGAGACACCCGATGAGCCTAAAACAGTGGAAACCCTCCAATTCTAGCTCCAACCGTAACACAGCCCTAACCCCAACCCTAACCCCAACACACCCCTAACTCTAATCCCAACCTTGACCCTAACCACAACCCTAATCCCAACTCTAACCCCAACCCCAACACAACCGTAGCCCCAACACAACCCTCACCCCAACCCCAACCCTAACCCTAAAATGCAAAGAATGGAAAAAATACATTTTTATTTTATTATTTTTTTCTAAGTAAGGGTGTGACAAAGGCGGTTTGATTTACTATTTTTTTTATTTTGATGACTGTGATACGGTCTATCACAGTAATCAAAATGATCCAATATGAAAAAGCTCCTACTGTTGCCGTGTACTGGCCAGCAGATCTCAGCCAGCACACTGTCCATGCGCCTGCCTTTTCTTCCAGGAAGATGACGTGGAGGGCTGGGGGATGGAACAGGAGGGTCCAGGAATAGCAGAGGTCCAGGGGGTTCAGAGGATCCCATTTCTCTCTCCTCTGCTATGCTAGATCATAGCAAAGGAGAGAGAGGAGAGCGAAATGAATGGAAAATCGTACTTTTTTTCTTGTGATCTACGTTATTTGGGGAATAACGGCGATCACGTGACTGGGGATGGTAAAAAAGGACCTGAATCATGTTCTACGGGGTCTCAGCTACCCCCTGGTAGCTGAAAACTCTGTAGATTTTCTGAACCTGGGGGTGCTATACACTTATTTCTCAGTGCCGTTAAAAAGCGGTGCTGAGGAATAATTACCCTTGGCTGCCGCCGTTAAAAGGCTTATCAGCGGTCGTTAAGGGGTTAAGGTAATTAATGCTCTAAGAAATAATATAGATGCATACATAAGGCCTATGACCCCACTAGGCAGTGTCAGACTTGGGTGCCAAGGCTCACCAGTAACATTGACTTTGGAGGGCCCACTTTTCACCTGCATACAAATACCTCATTCACAAATTTACCTATATCTTATATAATAAGAAACTGAGTAGTTTGGGTAGTGAATGATGAGATGCGTCTTCTGTACAGAGTGAATCAAGGGAATTAAATTATGCCAAGTACTGCCCATATAGTGGGTTGAGGACCCAGAGCTGCACAGAGGCCCACCAGGGGATTCTCCTGTTTTCCTATGGGTCCCGTCCGAGCCTGCCTCTAGTGTTAGGTTTCTTGTAAGCAAGTTCAAATTGAAAGATGTTTTTGGTTTGTGTGAGTGCTGAATATTAGTCAGTTAATAAGTGTTTTTCGGTAAAGCAGATTTCATACTGATTTGTTTCTAAAATGTACTTCCAGTACAAGTGGATTTGGTAATTTCATTCCAGCCCTATCATGTCACATATCAGTATGATAATGTCTTGTGAAGCTTATCCATAGGGAAACTGAGTCCTTCATTTACAACGCATCAGTGCTTCCAAGCCTCTTTGTAATGATGTGATGAATGCAGATAAATGTCTGACCTCTTTACTTGATAAACCAGACTGTAATTTGCATACAATTTCAGAACAACACAAATCCTGAAATAAATCCGAATAAAAGACCAAAGCATTGCTAATTTCCTAGTACTGAACTAGAAAAATTTAGTATTAAATATATGCACTCTATTAATGGAAACTAAGATCCTTCTCTATTACTGCATGTAATAGTTTAACAATGATAAAATATACTTTTATTATAGAGAATTTAAGGTCAGGCCTACTTATTCAGCAACCAACCTTACACATACAACTAATAATCATTTTTTCCCATTGTCACGCATTATTATGATGTACAAAGAAAAAAATGAGAACCCTGTGAATGCTGCTCATGAACAATTTTTCATTTCTGAGAGGTATGGATTAATTGCTTCTGACTAGTGATGAGCAAGCATGGTCACCACTATTCGGTGCTCGCCCGAGCATCGCAGTGCTCAGAGCTCGGCTAGTATATAAAGGGGTTGCTCGGCTGGAGCTCGGGTCCCTCCCTGCATGCTTGGCGCTCTTTAGAGAGCCAATGAACATGCAGAGATTGTCTGCCACACACTGTAATGCCGCAGCCATTTTCATTGTGGCATTACAGTGACTGGCTGGCTGCACAGCGTCATCAGACCTGGTACTGCCATGCTCGTCACATGCTGTGTCTGTGTGTGCGGCTGTGTGCACGTGTCTGCGTGTGTGTGGTGTGTGTGCGACTATGTGCAGGTGTCTGTGTGTCTGCAGGTGTGTGCAGTAATGCTACCGCCAGTACTGTCGGTCACAGCGCTGCAGGACCATGCTGTCAGATGTCAGCGTGATTCCGCAGCTGACTGTGACCCGCAGCGGTGAAGCAGCTGTGTCTGGTGTCACTGATAACAATGACAGCAGGTGCTGCTGATGGGAGAGTAGTATCATCTGCCAATACCTGTGTTCACTGTTAAAAAAAAAGTAAAATTACATACATAATTCATTATTCACGTAATACATACATATTGATACATAATACATACATATTCACATAGAAATAAAAACACATTATTCTCACCGTACACCAAATCCCCAACGCACCAAAAAACGTGCCAAAACTGCAACGAAAAACCCACCAAAAATTGAACCTACACTTGCTTTGTTGCCACAGCTTCTTCCCTGCAAAGAAATCAGGTTTTGCTGCAGAAAAAAAACGCAGCAAAAACACCCAGTGTGAACATACCCTAAAACAAACTGGTGACAATAACTTTGCTAAGGCTATGTGCGCACATTGCAGATTTGCTTGTGGAAATTCTGTGCGGTTTCGCCTCTCTTGGCAGAAAATGCAGTTGAAATTCCGCGCAGATTTGATGCGTTTTTTGATGCGGATTTGATGCGGATATTCATGCGGTTTTGTAAGCTAAATAAAGATATATTATTTTAAAAAAAAGTGATGTAATTTCCTTTTTCAACCTCTTCTTTTCATTTTCCATTGAAGACCATAATATCATAACATACCATGTTCAAATATAATGCTTATACACACAAAAAAAATATGAGTGACTACTATATATAATATATGAATAACAAGCCCGAGATTTAGTAATGAACAGGTGTCAGCCAGATACCCTCATTAATAAAACGGTACATAAAGAGTTAAATAAAGACACACACACGAAAATCTGCGTGAAACGCAATATCTGTTTATTTTTCAAAACATTTTAAAAAATTGCATGGACTCTCACATAATTTTCATAACCAGCAGAGGGAAAGCCGATGGTTGAGGGCTGATGTTAATATATTGGGAAGGAGCCAATAGCCATAAAGGTTCCCAGGCCATTAATATCAGCTCACAGATGTTTGCTTAGCCTTTACTGCTATTTTAAAGTGGAAACCCCAGAAAAAAATTGACATGGGGTTCCCCTATAAAATCAAACAAGCAGAGGCTAGGCAGACAGCTGCGGACTGATATTAATAGCCTAGGAAGGGGCCATGGATATTGGCCCCCCAGGCTAAAAATATCAGCTCTCAGCCATCCCAGAAATGGGGCATCTTATAGATGTGCCAATTCTGGCACTTAGCCTCGCTCTTACCACTTGCCCTGTAACGGTGGCAAGTGGGGTAATATTTGTGGGGTTGATGTCACTTTTGCATTGCCCATTGACATCAAGCCCACGGCTTAGTAACGGAGACGCACCTATAAGACACCTATCCATTACTATCCTATAGTTATATGGTGAATAAAGACACAGCCAGAATAAAGTCCTTTATTAATCTTAATTAACCATACTTACTGCATCACCTAATCCCTGACTCCCTCGATCTCCTGCAACAAAAATAAAATAATAAATCAACATATAATACTTCCTGTCCGCTGTAGTGCATTTACGAGTGTTCCACGACGATCTCACTGTAGAACAGTCACACTGGGGATTGACAGCTCTACCCGGCCTCCAGTGATACACTGACAGGAGTAATATCTCCCACAGTGTACACTGAGCCGCCGTGAGAGTTCACCGGAGTACTGCTGTGTGAGAACTTTCCTACGCAGCGGTGCCGTAAGTGACAGCACGGAGCTGATCAGCTGATAGACTGCAGGGGCGATTATCTCCTGTCAGTGTATCGCCGGTCAGGTAGAGCAATGTGACTGTTGTACACATGAGATCGTCATGGGACAATCTGGATTAACTTGGACTATGGCAGACAAGGAGTAATGTTGGTATATTATTTATGTTATGTGGCACTCTAGGAGTCCAGTTGCCACAGTGGCATTGTCTCCCTCACAGGGGTGATGTCATGCCCGACAGCAAGGACAGGTCCCCTTACCAGGTAATACCAGCATCCAGCATTTTTCCTGACTCCATGCCAGAAGGGGGAGCTCTAACACCCATTTCAAGGGAGCTTCCCTATAAGTTCTGGCCTGGAGGCAGGGTTAGTCAGTGTGAAAGAAGTCCAGTCTGAGAAGTGAGTGTGAGGTAAGAGGAGTGAAGTCGAGGAGAACCTGGGGGTGGAGTTGCAACCAAGCTCACCCAGAACTGAGTGCTAGAAACTGGACACCGAAGACCGTGGCTACTGAAGCCCCGACAGCTAAATCCGAAGGGCAGGGACTGCAGGTCTCCTGTCCCCAGCTAACACCCGACGGCACAGCAGCATATGAGAGCCCGGAGCCGACACGAGGAGCGACACCCTGAAATAGGCTCAAGCTGCCTGCCATACGGGTAACGCTTCATTTCAACTGCCAAACAGTGAGAGGAACTTGAATGAGCTTAAAGCTGCAAGGACCAAAAAAGGACAGCGCAGTAGGAAGGCCTCTGAACCCACCTTGCTAGGTGGACCCCAAATTGCTCTCAAAGGGTGCCCGGATCCCTGCTACTATCTGTTGCCAGTGCCACGTACTGCATCTTCAACCATCCAGTAAGGGTAAAGGAAACTACAGTCCCTGTGTCCTCCATCATTTCTTGCACCCTCAGTCCTGCACTAGAACTGTAGCCATCATGACTTTAACCCTTTAACTGCCCTGTGGCCTTACTCTACCTGTGGGGAGCACAACCATCTCAGCTCCGTCACCATCAACCCCAGCAGTCTCCCTCAGCAGCGTCGGCCATATATACCGCGGTGGCATCACGTTAATTCCCCTATAAACTACCCCATTACGTTTATTGCCATTTCATTGGACGCCCGGGCCACGGACCGTGTCACTGCTGCCATGACTTCCCTTTAAGACTGTCCGGCCGGGTTCTGAGTGCACAACGGCCCTGGTGGGTGCTCCACGTTTATTTCTAGAGCGAGGGGCGCCAGGGATTTGGTGCGCAGTGAGTATAATGTGTTTTTATTTCATGTGAATGAATATATTATGTACAATATGTATGTATTATGTGAATAAGAATATGTATGTAATTTTACTTTTTTTTTTAACAGTAAGCACAGGCGCCGGCAGATACTACTCTCCCATCAGCGGCACCTGTTGTCACTGTTTCAGTGACAAACCCAAAATAGCCGATGGGAGCAGTAGCTCATCGGCCCAGGCGCCGGCAGATGATGCACTTTTCCCCTCAGGGCACCTGCTGATTCTTACAGTGATCCAGACTAGCTGGATGGGAGCAGTTTTCTCATCGGGCCAAGCCTGCCTTTTCCCCCTGGGGGGCACAGTC
>JARQOD010004570.1:0-53959 GCA_033576555.1 Oophaga sylvatica
TGGACAAGTTTATACTTACAATGTTAGCGTTAGTTAAGGGACCTTTGGTCGCATCATGTCACATGACCGTAATGTCGCAAAGGTCCTTAACCTTAGAATAGAAATACAGGATTTCCCTAGGAAAGTGGACCCACTTTTAACTTTTGCTCAGGCCCCCACTTTGTCTGAAACAAGCTCTGTAAACTTATTATTGAGCTGCTTCACTACACAGTAATTTAGGGGCTCTGATTTTTTAAAAATCTGTGTTTTACTTTCTTCATGCTGGGTGTCAACATTTACTGAGTGACTCTTTTTAAACTGTCATTAAGTAAATGTATTTTTTTCCATACTGGGCCCTTTGCGTTTGTTTTTTTCTATGTTGTTTATACTTTCTCCCTGTGCTGATCCATGCTTTTATCCTATGCTAACATCCAGTACTGTCATCCTGCTATAGTCCGAATATTGTGTTTTTTTTTCTACCATATTTAATTCCAGTTTGTGTATCTTTTCTGTATACATTATTTGATTTTATAATAAATTGAAAAAATGTGTTGACAATTGACTTTTCTAGAAACTAAAAGGAACGTACTGTAAGGAAGGAATTTTTCCCTTAGTACTGTCAAAAGCTATCTGTTTTTTTTCCTATATGGTACTTACAGTTTATAAACTTCAGATTTTAAGGTTGGAAAGTTTGCAAGCATTTTTCTTAATAGTCAAACCTCACTTGGCTTGAACATGTCAAATTGGGAATTTGAAATTCTTATCCAAACTCAGTGAAGCTTGAGCTTTGAAGGCATTTCCTATAAAAATCCGGAATAGCTTTGGTGTACTGCATTATAATGAACCCCTTACAAACCCAATGGATTGCTTAGGAAAGTTAGTACTGTGAAAAAAATCTACACTGAAGTAAATATTTGTAGGTTTATCTCAATAACCATTCTAGAAGCTAATAACTACATATGCATTTCATTTTTTTTTAACCCATTTATGAACAAACTAATTTAAAAATGTGAGCACTGTAAAAAAAACATGTTTTAAAGCATTTCTTGGAATAAGTAACGTATGGACTAGAACATCACTGTTCTGTCATGTTATTTAGTGGTTACTCATGGGTACTGCATACAGGCACGGAGGCCCACAGGAGAACAGGAGAATCCTCTGATGGGCCACCACTCTCTTATTTTAGCATACTTGGCACAATATACTTGAATCACTGTTAAAGACAAAGAAGCACCTAGTCATTAAACAATCTACCCAGTTCAATGCTATATGAATTTGTGATTGGGATAATGTCATATTTACATGTAGCTGAAAAGGGGGCCCTGGAGTTGTTACGGTGGGCCCTGGCTGCCCAGTACAGACTGACTGCATACATTCAAATAAACAGGAACAAATCTGCAGTAACCAGGAGAGACTGCTGCCGAAGAGAGTAACAGCTAGGTGGGAGTGTTGTCTATTGGACCCCACTAATCTTAATGATCTATCCTAAGGATAAGGTTTAAATATCCAAATATTGGAAAAACGCTTTTTAGTGAACCTGTGGGCAGCATGTGTCAGGCATTCATGCGCGTTGCAGAGTTTCTGAGAAAAACATACTTAAATAACTGCCGGGAGCGAGCCATGCTGGGACTTTCGGACAGGCAGTCACCAGTTTTCCTTATCCCACCCACTGCTTGGATTGACAGGAATTTGGCTATGTGTGCATTTTTGCAGAAACTTGTCAGTCACTGGCACAGGTGGCTATTAACCCCTTCACCACCTTGAGATTTTCAGTTTATGTGCCTTCATTTTTTGCTCCCCTTCATCCAGAGCTTAACTTTGTATTGTTTCATCGATGCAGTCAAATGAGGGCTTGTTTTTTTTGTGGGACAAGTTGTACTTTTGAATGATACAATTTTATTTCACCTATATTGAAAAAAGGAAAAAAATCCAAGTGTGGTGAAATTGTAAAAAGAGTGCAATTCCACAATTGTTTTTTTTTTTTCTTCAGGTCAGAAGGAGTTTTGCAGATAGCAAACATCTATAGGTTTTTTTATTTAAGTGGTTGGAGAAAAAATTCCAAATTTGTAAGAAGAAAAAAAGATTTTGTCATTTTCCGCGACTCATAGTGTCTCCATTTTTTTTTTCGGATCTGAGCTGGGTGAGGGCTTATTTTTTTTGCGCTCCAAGTGATGTTTTTATTGATCTAAATAAGAGAAAATCTGCGTGCTGCTTATTTGGCAAAAAGTAATTAAGAAGTAGAACCAAAATTTTCTAAAATATTAACAAAATTAAATATACAAAAACATTAAATATACAAAAACACGACCTGTTAGGCCAAATATAATTAAGATTTTAATTTCACTGATTATCTGACAAAAACAAACAGTAATAATAAAAGTTATAGTCCTGCTGAAAATGTCATTCAATCTGTGTGTACCAGCAGTGAATATAGTGATTATTGCTAGTCATTATTTTTGTTGGTTTTTCTCGGATAATCAGTGAACTTAAAATTATAATTGTATTTGGTCTAATAGGTTTGTTTTTGTATGTATGCTCATTCTTGTGTAAATATTTTTATACAGTTTTGGTTCTACTTTATTTACTTTTACCGAGTAACGTGACAGATTTTCTCTTATTTATTCTTTTGGTTTCCCTCACAGATTGCCACACTGGTCTGTGTATCAGTCTGCAGCTTTTACACTCAGTCTATCTTTATCTTCAGAGTGCTGTGTATATATATTCTTTACGTTTATTGATACCATTTTAGGGCAGATGTGATGTTTGACCCCCTGTTATTGCATTTTATTGGAATGTTGCAGAGTCATAAAAACTATTTTCCTGGCAATTCGATTTTTTTTTTTGTTGCGCTGTTTACCGACAATTTTAATTTACTTTTTTTAAACAATGAAAACATTTTTGAATGCATAATACCAATATGTGTTTTTTTTTAACTTTTTTATAGTTTTTTTTTTAAAATGGGGCAAAAGGATGGTGATTTGACCTTTTATTGCTTTTAAAAAATTTTTTAATAGTTTTTAAAACTTTCTTTTTTTTCCTACTTCAATAGCCCCTTAGAAAAACTTGAAGTTGTGATCATCCAATCGCCGTGCTATACATAAAGTGCTTCAGCACTACAATGTGTAGCATAAAGCATGATCTTTGAAATCACCCCATGGCTGACATCATAGGATATTTCAAAGACCCACAGCTGTCATAAACAAGCCAACAGTGCCCGCAGAGTGCGGTGTATTTCCTGATAATATATTGAGGACCACTGGTCTGTTACACCAGCACCTTGCCCTATACAACCGGCAGTGCATGCTAAAATTTATTCCTGCAGTCACTTACAGGGGAGGCCTATTGGCGGGTCTTGTGATGTGCATCTGCTCACTGCATGTTAACCCCTTCATGACCTTGTCATTTTTTGCAATTTGACCAGTGTCCCCTTTATGAGGTAATAACTCAGGAACGCTTCAACGAATCCTAGCGTTCTGAAAGGTTTTATCGTGACATATTGGGCTTCATGTTAGTGGTAAATTTAGGGTCGATAATTTTTGCGTTTATTTGTGAAAAAATGGAAATTTAGCAAAAATTTAGAAAATTTCGCATGATGGAAAGGCATGATGGAGTAATGGTGAGAAGGCCATGATGGAGGTGATGGGGAGAAGACCATGATGGAGGTGATGGTACGAGGCGTGACGCCACCCGTGGGTCGGCTATATATGGCCGACACTGCGGTTCAGGTCCACTGGGGCGGATGGTGATGCAGCAGAGATGTTACTGCTCCCCACGGGTAGAGCAGAGCCCCAGGGCAGATATGGCAGTCTGTTTAGGTGATAGAACGTTGAGGTGCAGAGAATAAGCAAGGGACACAGAAAAGGGCAGTTTTCTTTACCTTCTACTTCTTGGTAAATGGAAGATGCAATACAGGGTACTAGTTACAGATGGTAGCAGGAGTCCGGCTTGCCTGGAAGCTTCAAGGGATTCACCCTGCCAGGTAGCATTAAGGCCTGCCAGCTGCGCTCTCTCTTTGGTCCCTGCTGCCTGTAACTAAGCTGTGACCCTCTCCTGCGTGTTGACTTTAACATGTATGGCAATCAGCGTAAGCCTATCACAAGCACTGTCTGTCCACTGGCAGCCCTGGGCTCTTGGTTCTGCTGCAGTGCCTCCAGGTGTTCATGCGGTCAGGTAGCTTGTAGTCCCCTGCCCTCCAGATTTTGGCTGTCGGGGCATACACACCTGCACAGTCCAGGACTCTGGCGTCCTTTTTACAGCACTCCGCTCTGGGATCAGCTCTAACGCAGCTGCAATTCCCAGAGAGCTTGTCTCTTCTCCTCTCTCTTTCCCTCACCTCAGACCCACTGACTCGTTCCAGAACAACCTCCTTACCATAGCACTAACTCATCCCACCAACGTCACTCCCTTAAGCTCTGCCCCTTTTTGGTATGGAGTTAGAACAAGTGTTTGTATGCTGTGTATACCTCCCATGGGGACCTCTTCCTGCTTCCAGGCATGATACACCACCCTGTAGAGGGAACAATGTCACCGTGGCAACCAGACTCTGGGGTGCCACATTGGGACATGATATTGGACGTACCTATATATTTGGTGATAAAATTAGTCTACGAGAAGTCAACGCAATGCTCACTTACAGTATTGGAGTTGTTTAGCCCAAAGTGAGGAATTAAGGTGTAATACCCTGCTGCAGTAATCCTCAAGTTGGGAGATCCTGCCATGTGGAATAACCAATAACCGGCTAAACACCTCACGCCTTAACTTTCGGTTTTCCTTTGCTTATATAATATATGAACGGCAGCTAACTGAGATGAACCCATGTACCAATAAATTATATTTATTACACACAAGTCTTCATTAAATTTATTATTTAAATTAATTTTCTTACCAAATTAGCTAAAAAACACACCATGAATAATTACAGTCCACCCACCTATTACTATACTACCCTACGGAGATCAATGGGTGAAAAACAAAGATCAACAAGGGTCAATATACAATTGTCATCTGTAATCTTTGGCCTTCTGTTGACAGTTAATTACCAGCCAGGAGATAGCCACGACTGCTAAGACAAAGGGTCAATTGAAGCAAAAACCAAAACCACATGTGTTGTAAGAGAAAGAAGGAGTTATGAGTCCGGAAATGTCACTGAGTGACAGCACATGGGTGGACATACCGCTTGTGCAGGCCTGTGCGGCTGCACCGGGGCCCATAGGCTCCAGGGGGCCCCTGCAGAGCGGCTAATAATGAGGGCAATCTGGCCTGTGTATCCGGCCCCAAGGCTCTGGTGGCCCCTGCAGATTGCCCTCATGTGCCGCAGAAGGAAGCGATCCTGCAGCTTCGCTGCCTACAAGAGAAGATGGCAGCGGAGCTGCAGCATCCTTCCTGCTTCTTGCCAGGCTCCCGCACTTCCTCTCACACAGACAGCAGCGCCGCTGGATGATGTTATCATTCAGCGCCTTGCGTGGCAGAGAGAAAGCGTGTGCACTGGTGATGCGGGGAGGCCTGCGGGGCGGACAGATGAAGGTGCTGTGTGTGTGTGTGTGTTGTGTTTGTGTGTGTAGAGATGAGCGGAGGTGTGTTATGTTGCATGCATGTGTAGCGCTGCAGGGAGTGTGCAGACATTAAATTTTGCTGTGTGTGCGTGTGTAGGTGGAGGAGAGGGCAATATTGGGGAGAAGGCCATGATGGAGGTAATGGGGAAGGCCAGATGGAGGTGATGGGGAGAAGACCATGATGGAGGTGATGGTACAAAGGCCATGAAGGGGAGGATGGAAGAAGACATGATGGGGTGATAGGGAGAAGGCATAGAGGGGGGTGTTGGAGAAGGCCATAAAGGGGGTGATGGGGAAGGCAAATGAAGGGTGAGGAGAGGGGGGTGGTGGAGAATGCAATGATGGCATGATGGAGAAGGCAATGATGGAGGTGATGGGGATAGGGAAATGATGGGGGTGGATGGGGAGAGTGCAGTGAATGGGATGATGGGGAGAGGGCAATGATGGGAAGAAGGTATTGATGGAGGGATCCTTCCTGCTTCTTGCCAGGCCCCGCACTTCCTCTCACACAGACAGCAGGCGCCGCTGGATGATGTTATCATTCAGCGCCTTGCTGGGCAGAGAGAAAGCATGTGCGCCGGTTGATGCTACGGGAGTGCCTGCTGTTATGTTTCGGTAACTGAGGATTGCAGGTAAAAAGGCAATACACCAGAGCAGTTGGAATCTATGAGATTGCATACCCTGACTAACCACCACAAACTAGAGGCAGCCGTGGAGCGTTCCTACGTTGGTCCTAGACGCCTCGTCACAGCCTGAGAAACTAACTACACCTAAAGATAGAAATAGGAAAGCTATCTGCCCCGGAGCAGAACCCCAAAGATAATAGAAAGCCCCAAAACATGTAATGGCGGTTAGACAAGAAGAAATACTGACACAGACAGAAAATAGTATGAGCAAACGCTGGGGCCCAAAACTAACTAAATAGAAAAGGATAGGAAGGGTACTTACTGCAATCCAAAACCCTTTAAAAGCACCAACTCTACTAATTTCAAAAACACCTGAGATCACCGACCTCTACCCCTAAATTAGCTCTCGGTGTAACAAAAATCAAAAAAAGTAGCCACGAAAAAACTGTAAAAAAGCAAAAAAACAAACATCAGTGGCTGAACTAAACGAAGGGCAAAAGCCCCCAGGGGGGACCCTGAAGGCCCCCACAGAGTGCGGAAAAATGCAAAATCAAGCACAAAAACGAAAGAAGAAAATGTCTTATCGATGCAGGAGTCGACACGACACAGCGGCTACAAGGGAAACAGGATTCAAGGATTGAGACCAGAACAATGATCACCGGCAACCCGATGGGAAGGTGACTCCCTTATATAAGACCAACATAACACCGACTCCCAATCCTACAATCTCCACTGGACAGCAGCACCGCTTTAACCACCAGAAGGAGCCTCTGCTCAGAACTCATCTCAAGCCCATTCACAACATACCCCCCCCTTGAGGAGGGTCACCGACCCCACTTGAACAAACCAGGTCGGTCAGGATGAGTTTTGAACGCACGATAAGCCCCCCTGGATGATGTCCGAAGCAAACACCCAAGAATTGTCTTCCGACCATAACCTCTCCACTTAACCAAAACGGAGTTTCCGTCAGAAAAACGGAATCAAATATTTTCTAACCACATACTCCAGATTGCCCTAAACCAAAACAGGTCAGGAGGCACAGCAGCAGGAACCAACTGGCTCAACAAACCTCTTCAACAAGGACTTGGGAACACGTTATGGATCTAAATGTCCCTGGAAGAAGCAAACGAAAAGAAACAGGATTTAATCTCCTGTCTTATAAGGCCCCAATAACCTAGGCTTAAATTAGGAAGCTACTCCTAGGAAATTTTTTTGAGGACAACCAGACCAAGCCCTATTTTAAAAAAACCGAGGACCATCGCCTATGCCGGTTAGCAAACCGGGGCCTTCTCCGAGACAGGGACAACCTCTCCACTACTGGGTCCCAAATCTGTTTGCATACGCCCACAACCGAGCAACACCTGGACAACAGAACCTCCTCTGCCTGAAAGAATCGAGGGTAAAACCAGAATCAGAAAAAACTGAGACATCAAAGTGCAGAGCTAGCCCTATTATTAAGAGCAAACTCAGCCAAAGGCAAAAAAAGACCCATCATCCTCAGCAACACAAAGCATCTTAGAATCTCCAATGTCTGGGTTTGTTCTCTTAGTTTGACCATTGGTCTGGGATAAATGCCGGAGGGAAAAGACAATTGAAACACCCATTTAGAACAAAAAGTCCTCCAAAAATTGAAACAAACTGGACTCCTCTTCAGACACAATTTTTTCTAGGGAAGCCGGTAAACAACCAAGTGCTGAAGGAACAACGCCCAATTCAGGGGAAGGAACTTAGGTAATGGACAAAGTTCTTTTGGAAAACCCCATCACAAATTACCCAGAAGGCGGTTTTCCTGAGAAACGGGGAAAGGGCGGAAATGAAATCCATAGGAAAGGGTCCATGGTCCTTGGGCACAGGCAATGGCATCAACAACCACAAGCGGAGCAAGGCTTGGACGAAGCAATCCCGCGGACTGCACAAATTCCCTGACATCAAGACAAGGTAGGCCCACCAAAAGGACCGACAACCAAGTCTCTGGTACCAAAAATTCCGGGATGCCCAGCCAATGCGGAACAATGAATCTCAGACATCACACTCTTTTTCCACTGGTCCGGGACAAACAATTTTCCAACAGGGCAGCGCTCCGGGCCTACCTCCGCACCCCTCCAGAGCAAGTCTCAAATTGGGCGAGATGGCGGAAAGAATACACCCTTTTCAAAATAACCAGAAGGGTCAGATAACTCAGGAGAGCCGCAAGGAAATTCCCGAGAGGGCATCCACCTTAAATTCTTAGTGCCAGGAAGAAAGGAAACCAAAATTAAAACGGTGAAAAACAAGGCCCACCTGGGGCCGCTAGGAGGTCGCTTGGCAGATTCCAGATAGACCAATTCTTAGGCCCGTAAGGACCACCCCGTTTTGGCTCCCTCACCAATGTCTCCACTCTTCAAAAGCCCCTTCATGGCCAATAACTCCCATTACCCACGTCATAATTACCATAAGAAAATTTTCGAGAGAAAAGGCACAAGGGTTACTTTTAGAGGTCTCTGGATATTTTTTGGGACAAAACGGCACCTCCCCAATTTTCAGAGGCATCAACCTCCAACTTAAATGGCAAGAAACCGGCTGCCGTAGAACCGGAGCAGAAGTGTCTTTGCTTAATTCCGAAATGCAGAGACGCCTCAGGAGGCCAATTCACCACATCAGAACCCTTTTTTGGTCAAATCATTAAGGTTTAAAAAACCGAGAAATTACCCAATAAATTAAAAAAAATTGGCAAAACCCAAAAATCTTGAAGACCTTTAATGAAGTAGGTTTTGGACCCAACACGATGGCTGAACCTTGACTGGGTCCATTTCAATAACAATGGGGACAAAATGAATCCAAAAAGGGGATCCCGTACGCCAAAAAGCACTTGATCCCTTCACATAAGGCATTCCTCTCAAAATCTCAATACAGTTCGAACATGTTTCACAAGAGAGTCCATCATTAAAAAAAATCAAATACATCCAAATAAACAATCAGAAATTTGTCCAAAAATCCTGAAAATGTCATTCATGAAGGACTGGAAAACAGAAGGACATTATGAGCCCAAAGGGCTCATAGGTTCTCAAAAGCCCTTCAGGGGTATTGAATCCCGTCTTCCTTCATCCCCGTGCTTAATGCGAATAACTTATACGCCCCTTGAGGTCAAGCTTGGTAAACCAAAGCGTTTTTCACCCTGGAAAAAGGTCGAAACAAGGGTAACGGGATTGTATTCACAGTAAATTGTTCAAAAACGATAATCAATCACGGCCTTAATGAACCATCCTTTTTGGCCAAAAAAAAAAACCGGCACCCGGGAAGAGGAGGTCCCTATTGACCCTTCTCCCAATGTTCCTTGATATAAGACCGATAGCGTCATGTTCGGCACAACAAGTTAAAAAGGGCCTTTAGGGAAATTACTACCCGGCACTAATTCAATAGCGCAGTCAAGCTCCAGGGGAGGCAAGGATCAGATTTATTTCCTAAACACTCAGAAAAATCAATCAAAAAGTCAGGAACATCCTGAGCCTGGGGGGAGGCAGAAAAAACAAGTGTTGGTATTAACACATTGGCGCCCCAACTGGTTACAGCACAGATTTTCCCAATCCAAAACAGGTTATGAGACTGTAACCAAGGGAAACCCTACGACAATATCATGCAGATTATACAGAACCAAAAATTTGCAGCACCCTGGTGTCTTCAACCCTCATTATCACCGATAGAGAAACTGGGTTTATTCTCACCAAGGGGTAGAATCGGATCCCCAGTAAGGGAATAGACTTTTGTGGGGTTCAAGGGAAACCCACAACGTTTAGCAAAATCATAATCCCATCAGGTTAATAGCTGCCCAGAATCAACGAAAGCCTGAGCAAAAATGAGGACAGAGAGAATCAGATAACATTAAAAAAACTTAGCTGAACACTACCCAAGACAAGAGCGTGCAAAAAGTCTTCCCCGCTTAGGGCAGACTGAAATAGCCTGAAAGGCACACCACATAAAAAAAACCCAGCCTTTTCGAAATCAGACCTGTGCCCCAACACCACCTATCACCTGCATGGATTCAGAACAGGTTCACAAGGCAACACATTCCACCCATCTTCTCCGCTCACGCAAACGCTTCAATTTGAATCCTAAGCATAGAATCATTGAGACCAAGGGACAGGGAATCCCACCATAACACCTTTAATTATTGACAACCCTTCCGGAAAAGGCACCAAACGTGTATTCCACTTGGTCAGGACTCCCACCTAACGGAATCCTACAGTATAACTCACTCATCAAGCCCCTGATTTAATGCCAACAAAGCTTTTTCAGCTTGCTGAATTAGGCTCATCGTACAATAACCCCAAGCCTGAAAAAATGAACAACACACCAAAACAGGTCCCAGGTGTCAGGGAAAAAGCCCAATCCTGAGGATCGCCGCGCAGGAGAGAGATGACAATTTGAACCTGCTGCGCTGCGTTCCCCTGAGGACTTTTGATTTTAAGCAAAAAACAATTTACAATTATTTTTTAAATTCTGAAACTTAGCTCGATCCCCCTAAAAACAAATCTGGCATGGGGATCCTAGGTTCCCCCAACAGGAACCTAGCAAGATATCAGCAATACTCTGAACCTCAGGGGGCAAGCTAGCCACACGGCCAGGGCCCCTGGCAACTCCCCTTAATAAAAGAATCCTCCCCACACCCAAGATACAGAGGGAAAAAAAAAAAAAAATGCAACAAACAAAAAAATTCTCGACAACTCTGAAAAACCGTTTTTTCTTTCACAATAATTTTTCCCTTCTGTGAGTACCATACTATATTAAAAATTTTTTGGGCCGGTTTTACTGTTAAGTTTCGGTACTGAGGAAATGCAGGTAAAAAGGCAATTTCACCAAGCATTGGAAAACTAAAGAGATTGCAGTACCCTGACTAACCCCAAAAACTAAGGCAGCCGGGAGCAAAACCTACTTGGCCTAGACCCCCTCGTCACAGCCTTAAAACTAACTACAATAAAGGGTAAAAAATAGGAAAGCTTTTTTGTCCCCGAGCAGAACCCCAAAGTAATAGAAAGCCCCAAACATGTAATGGCTTTAAAACAAGAAGAAAACTGACACAGACAGAAAATAGTAAAAGAGCAAACCTGGGGGCCCAAACAACTAAAATTTGAAAAGGATAGGAAGGGATTCTGCAATCCCAGAAAACCCTGGAAAACACCAACTCTACTAATTTCAAAAAACACCTGAGATCACCGCCCTTTTCCCCCTAAATTAGTTTTGGTGTAAAAAATCAAAACATAGCCACTGAAAAAAACTGTAAAAAGCAAAAGTACAAACATCAGGGGCTGAACTAATGAGGGAAAACCCCCCAGGGGGAACCCTGAAGGCCCCCACAGAAGTGAGGACAAAATGCAAAATCAGCACAAAAACAGAAAAAAGAAAATGTCTTATCTGATAGCAGGAGATGCGACCGACACAGCAGGCTACAAGGGAAACAGGATTAAAGGATGAAACCAGAAAAATTTGATCACCGGCCCCCCTGATGGGAAGGTGACTCCTTATAAAAGACCGTCAGTAACACCACTCCCCCCCACAATTCCCCCACGGGACGACCAGCCCGCTTTTAACCACCAAGGGACCTCTGCTCAGAACCATCTCAAGCCCATTCAAACAGCCTGCGTGCGGACAGATGAGGGTTTGGTGTGTATTGGTGTTGTAGGGTTTTGCGTGCATTGTAGCGTGCGGGGGATGTGCAGCAGAAAAAATTTTGCTGTGTTGCTGTGTAGGTGGGGGAGAGGGAAAGGGGGAAAAGGGCCAGATGGAGGAATGGGGGAAAAGGGCCGTGGAGGTGATGGGGAAAGCCCATGAGGGGAGGTGATGGTATGAAGGCCATATGGGGGGGAGGGGAAAAACCATGAGGGGGGTGATGGGGAAAAGGCATAGGGGGGGTGGGAGAAGGCCATGAGGGGTTGATGGGAAAAGGGCAATGAAGGGGGGGAGAGGCAATGAGGGGGGGTGAGGAGAGAAGGCAGTGATGGGAAAGGCCATGATGGAGGGATAGAGAAAAGGCAAATTGGGGGTGATATGGAAAAGGGAAAGTGGGGGTGAGGGGGAAAAGGAAATGATGGGGTGATGGGAGAAGGCAATGATGGGGGGTGATGGAGAGGGCAAGATGGGGTCGAGGGGGGAAAAAGGCCATGATGGTTTTTGAGGGGTGAACCCCTGAGGGGGGAGGGGGAAGGGCCAAGGGGGTGAGGACGGAAATGAGGGGTATTAGGAAAGGAAATGAGGGGGTGATGGGGAAGGGCAATGATGGGGCGATGGGGTGAGGGGGGAAGAAGACCATGAGGGGGGTGAGGGAAGAACAATGATGGCATGGGGAAAAGGTAAATGAGGGGGGTGATGGGGAAGCAATGATGGAGGTGATGGGGATGGGGAAATGGGGGGTGAGGGGAGAGTGCAGGGGAGGGGATGAGGGGAGGGCATGAGGGAAAAAGGGTTTTGAGGGGGGATGGGGAGAAGGCCATGATGGGGGTGGGGGGAAAAGGGGCATTGATGGATGTGATGGGGAAAAGGCCCTGATGGAGGTGATGAGGAAGCCCAGATGGAGGTGATGGGAGAAGGCCATGATGGGGGTAATGGGGAGAAGGCCATGGTGGGGGTGATGGAGAAGGCCATTATAGGGGTATGAAGAGAAGGCCAAGATAGGGGTTTATGGGGAGAAGGCAATGAAGGGATGAGGAGAAGGCAATGATGGGGGTGATGGGGAGAAGCAATGATGGGGAAAGGACCATGATGGAGGTGATGGGAAAAAAAGATAGGGTGATGGGGAGAAGGCCAATAATGGGTGAGGGGGAGTGGGAAGATTGGGGGGGATGGGAAAAAAGGCCATGATGGGGGTGAGGGGAGAAGGCCATGAGGTGTCATGGGGAAAAGGTCATGATGGGGGTGATGGGAGAAGGCCATGATGAGGTGATGGGGGAAGGCAATGATGGGTGATGGAGAGGGCAATAAATGGGGTGATTAGGAGAAGGCAATGATGGGGATGGGAGAGGGCAACAATGGGGGTGAAGGGGAGAAGGCCATGAGGGGGGGTGATGGGGAGAAGGCAATGATGGGGTGATGTTTAAAGGTAATGATAGGTGTGATGGAGAATGCAATGATGGGGGTGATGGGGATGGACATGATGGGGGGATGGGGAGAAGGGCATAATGGAAGGGGATGGGAGAAAGCAAAGATGGGGGTGTGGGGAAGGCAATAATGGGGTGAGGGGAAGGGCTGATGAGGGATGGGAGAGGGCCATGAAGCGAGTGATGGGAGAAGGCCATGATGGGGTTGGGGAAAGGTCATGATGGGGGTGATGGTGAGAAGGCCAGGATGGAGGTGATGGGGAAGGCAATGAGGGGGTTGTGGAGAGGGCAATGATGGGGGGTGATTAGGAAGGCAAGAGGGGTGATGGGGAGAGGGCAATGATGGGGTGATGGGGAGAAGGCCATGATGGGGTGATGGGGAGAGGCAATGATGGGGGTGATGGGGATAGGCAATGAGGGGGTGATGGGGAGAGTGCAGTGATGGGGTGATGGGGAGAGGGCAGTGATGGGTGATTTGGAAATGGCCATGATGGGGTGATGGGGAGAAGGCAATGATGAGGGGATGGGAGAAGGTCATGATGGGATGATGGGGAGAAGGCATGATTGGGGTGTATTGGAGAAGCAATGATGGGGATGGTCGGGAGAAGAAATGATGGAAGTGTGGTAAAAGGGCAATGATGGGGTGGGGGAGAAGGCAATGATGGTGGTAGTGGAAAAGACAATGAGGGAGTGATGGGAAGGAGGCAATGATGGGTGGTGGAGAAGGCAATGATGAGGTGGTGAAAGGGAAATAAGGGGTGTGGGGGAAAAAGCCATGATGAAGGAGGTGTGGGAGAATGCAATAATGGATGTGTGGAATGGGCAATTATGGGAGGGTGGGTGAGAGAGATGATGGATGGTGGGGAGGAGGAAATAATGGAGTGGTGGAATGGCAATGATGGGGTGCCAGGAGAAAGCGATGATAGGGTGGGGAGAAGACAATGATGGAGAATTGAAAGGGTGCAATGATGGGTGGAGGAAGAAGTCAATGATGGTGGGTAGTGAAAAGCAATGATGGGAGTGATGGGGAAGGAGGCAATGATGGGGTGGTAGGGGAGAAGGCAATGATGGAGGTGGTGGAAAGGGCTATGAGTGGTGTGGGAAATAGCATGATGATGGAGGTGGTGGGGGAGCAAGCAATGTGGAGGTGGTGGAATGGGCAATTATGGGAGTGGGGGGAAGAGACAATGATGGGTCGTGGGGAGGAGGAAATGATGGAGTGGAAGGAATGGGCCATGATGGGTGGCAGGGAGAAAGCAATGAATGGTGGGGGAGAAGGCAATGATAGAGGTGTAAAAGAAGGCAATGATGGGTGGAGGAGAGGACAATAATGGGATGCGGGGAGAGGAGGACCAAGGGGTGTTGGGGGATTGGGATGGGAGGAAGGGACTTATAATGGAACTTAGGAACAGGGGAGATGGAGGAAGACATTATCGCTTATTATGTTTAGCACAGTCCCTTAGTATATAGTCTACTCACTTATGTCTAACACAGTCCTATAGTATATAGAGTATACTCACTAATTCTGTATAAGACCATCCTTAGTTACATAGTTTCCTCTTTATTAAGTATTTAACCACCGTCTCTTATTACGCACCATCCTCTCTATTTATATATGGTGCCGTCCCTTATTAATAGCTTCCTGCTGTTATGAACAGTGCTGTCTCTTATATTGTGTATTCTGTTTAATTTTTGTTAAAGCTCCCTCTTTTAATATATAGTCCCCCTCTTTTTAGATATTAAACAACTGCTGATGGAGAAGCCAGTGACCAACTACCAGTCCATCAGCTCCTCACTAGAAAAGAAGCTTTCCCATGCTCCCATCAGCCATCATCGCTTTATACAGCTAACAAGATAGACGGTATGTAATTAAAAACAGGGCTCTATATAATCCAATATGTAAGGGACGGCACTGTACATAACAAGAGGGCACAGTATACAATAGGGGACAGCAATATACATAATAAGGAGACTATGTGACTATGTAATATATATACATGTATGTGCCTGTGGATATAATATATATATATATATATATAATATATAAGAGTCATCGTGATTACTCGCTAATCCCCCCCCTGCACAGAGCTCCGCCACCCACCACATTACCACACATAATCCCGACCCCACCACATATTACACACAATCCCGCCCCGCACCACATTACCACACACAATCCCGCCCCCCACCACATTACCACACATAATCCCGCCCCCCACCACATTACCACACACAATCCTGCCCCCCACCACATTACCACACATAATCCGGCTCCCACCACATTGCCACACACAATCCTGCCCCCACCACATTACCACACACAATCCGCCCCCCCCACCACATTTGCCACACACAAACACAACACCACACACAATCCCGGCCCCCCACCACATTACCGCAACATAATCCCACCCCCACCACATTACCACACATAAATCCCCGCCGCCAACACATTACCACACATAATCCCACCCCCACCACATTACCACACATATCCCACCCCCAGCACATTATCACACATAATACCGCCCCCCCAGCACATTACCACACATAATCCCGGACCCCCACCACATTACTGCTCATAATCCCACCCCCCACCACCATTACGCTCATAATCTTGCCCTCACCTACCACATTACCACACATAATCCCTCCCCCACCACATTACCATACATATCCCACCCCCCACCACATATACCACAACCATAATCCCGCACCCCACCACATTACCTCACATAATCCGCCCCCACCACCACATTACCACACATAATCCCGCCCGCCACCACATTATCACACATAATCCCGCCCCCCACCAATTACCCACATAAATCCTGCCCCTCCACCACATTACCACACATAATCCCGCCCCCAACACATTACCCCACAAAATCCCGCCCCGACCACATTACTGCTCATAATCTCACCCCCCCACCACATACCACATACAATCCGCCCGCACCACATTACCAACAATCCCGCCCCCCACATTGCCACACACAATCCTGCCCCCCACCACATTACCTCACACAATTCCGCACCCCCACCACATTGCACACACAATCCTACCCCCCACCACATTACACACACAATCCCACCCCCCACCACATTGCTGCACGCAAACACATCACCACACACAATCCGCCCTCACCACAATATCACACACAATCCCCCCCACCACATACATTGCCCATACAAACCCGCCCCCACCACATTGCCAGACACAACCCTGCCCCACCACCACATTACCACACACAATCCCGCCCCCCACCACATTGCCACACACAAACACATCACCCACACAATCCCAGCCCCCCACCACATTACCGCGCATAATTCCTGCACCCCCACCACATTACCACACATAATCCAGCCCCCCACCACATTACCACACATAATCCCGCCTCAACACCACATTACCACACATAATCCCGCCCCCCCACCACATTAACCACACATAATCCCCCCCCCAGCATATTACCACACATAATCCCTGCCCCCTACCACATTACTGCTCATAATCCCCGCCCCCCCACCACATTACTGCTCATAATCCCCCCTTACCACATTACCACACACAATCCTGCCCGCACCACATTACCACACACAATCCCACCCCCCCACATTGCCCACACAATCCTACCCCCCACCACATTACCTCACACAATTCCGCCCCCCAACCACATTGCACACACAAATCCTGCCCCCACCACATTATAACACACAATCTCCACCCCCCACCACATTGCCACACACAAACACATTACCACACACAATCCCGCCCCCCACCACATTACCTGCACATAATCCCACCCCAACACCACATTACCACACATAATCCCGCCCCCACCACATTACCACACAATCCCACCTCCCAGGACATTACGACCATAACCAACCCTCCAGCACATTGCCACACACAACCCTGCCCCACCACCACATTACCCACACACACAATCCCGCCCCCCCACCACATTGCCACACACAAACACATCACCACACACAATCCTGCCCCCCACCACATATAACACACAATCCCACCCCCACCACATTGCCACACACAAACACATTACCACACACAATACCGGCCCCCCACCACATTACCGCACATAATCCCGCCCCCCACCACATTACCACACACAAACACATCACCACAACACAATCCCAGCCCCCCACCCACATTACTGCACATAATCCCGCCCCCCACCACATTACCACACATAATCCCGCCCCCCCCAGGACATTACCACACATAATCCCACCCCCCAGCACATTACCACACATAATCCCCCCCCCCATCACATTACTGCTCATAATCCCCGCCCCCCACATTACCGCTCATAATCACGCACCTCCACCACATTACTGCTCACAATCCCGCCCCCCACCAAATTACCACACATAATCCCGCCCCAGCACATTACCACACATAATTCCCGCCCCCCCACACATCATTACTGCTCATTATTCCACCCCCCCACCACATTACTGCTAATCCCGCCCTCCCACCACATTACCGCCTCTTAATCCCGCCCCCCACCACATTACCACACATAATCCTGCCCTCCACTACATTAACCACTCATAATACCACAACCCCCACCACATTACTGCTCATAATCCTGCCCCCACCACATTACAGCTCATAATCCCGCCCCCCACCACATCACCACACACAATTCCGCCCCCCCACCACATCACACACAATCCCGCCCACCACCACATCACCACACACAATTCCGCCCCCCCACCACATCACACACAATCCCGCCCCACCACCACATTACCACACATAATCCCGCCCCCACCACATTACCACACACAATCCCGCCCCCCCACCACATTACCACACAGAAACACAACACCACACACAATCCCGGCCCCCCACCACATTACCACACATAATCCCGCCCCCCACCACATTACCGCTCATAATCCCGCACCCCCACCACATTACTGCTCATAATCTCGCCCTCCCACCACATTACCACACATAATCTCGCCCGCCACCACATTACCACACATAATCCCCGCCCCTCACCACATTACCTCACATAATCCTGCCCCCCCACCATATTACCGCACATAATTCCGCCCGCCACCACATTATCACACATAATCCCGCCCCCCACCACATTACCACATATAATCCTGCCCCCCCACCACATTACCACACATAATCCCGCCCCCAACACATTACCACACATAATCCCGCCCCCACACCACATTACTGCTCATAATCCCGCCCCCCACCACATTACCACATACAATCCCGCCCGCACCACATTACCACACACAATCCCGCCCCCCACATTGCCACACACAATCCTGCCCCCACCACATTACCTCACACAATTCCACACCCCCACCACATTGCCACACACAATCCTACCCCCCCACCACATTATGACACACAATCCCACCCTCCACCACATTGCCGCACGCAAACCCATCACCACACACAATTCTGCCCGCACCACATTATCACACACAATCCCGCCCCACCACCACATTACCACATACAAACCCGCCCCACCACCACATTACCACACACAATCCCGCCCCCCCACCACATTGCCACACACAAACACATCAGCACACACAATCCCAGCCCCCCACCACATTACCGCACATAATCCTGCACCCCCACCACATTACCACACATAATCCAGCCCCTCACCACATTACCACACATATTCCCGTCCGCCACCACATTACCACACATAATCCCGCTCCAACACCACATTACCACACATAATCCCGCCCCCACCATATTACCGCACATAATCCCGCCCCCCCACCACATTACCTCACATAATCCTGCCCCCCCACCATATTACCACACATAATCCCGCCCGCCACCACATTATCACACATAATCCCTGCCCCCCACCACATTACCACATATAATCCTGTCCCCCACCACATTACCACACATAATCCCGCCCCCAACACATTACCACACATAATCCTGCCCCTGCACCCACATTACTGCTCATAATCCCCCCCCCACCACATTACCACATACAATCCTGCCCGCACCACATTACCACACACAATCCCGCCCCCCACATTGCCACACACAATCCCGCCCCCCCACCACATTACCTCACACAATTCCACACCCCCACCACATTGCCACACACAATCCTACCCCCCCACCACATTACGACACACAATCCCACCCTCCACCACATTGCCGCATGCAAACACATCACCACACACAATTCCGCCCGCAACACATTATCACACACAATCCCGCCCCACCACCACATTACCACATACAAACCCGCCCTCCCACCACATTGCCTGATACAACCCTGCCCACCACCACATTACCACACACAATACCGCCCCCCACCACATTGCCACACACAAACATCACCACACACAATCCCAGCCCCCCACCACATTACTGCACATAATCCTGCGCCCCCACCACATTACCACACATAATCCAGCACCCCACCACATTACCACACATATTCCCACCCGCCACCACATTACCACACATAATCCCGCCCCAACACCACATTACCACACATAATCCCGCCCCCCACCACATTACCACACATAATCCTGCCCCCCACCACATTACCACACATAATCCCACCCCCCAGCATATTACCACACATAATCCCGCCCCCTACCACATTACTGCTCATAACCCCGCCCCCCCACCACATTACTGCTCATAATCCCGCCCCCCCACCACATTACCACACACAATCCCGCCCGCACCACATTACCACACACAATCCCGCCCCCCCACATTGCCACACACAATCCTACCCCCCCACCACATTACCTCACACAATTCCACCCCCCACCACATTGCCACACACAATCCTGCCCCTCACCACATTATAACACACAATCCCACCCCCACCACATTGCCACACACAAACACATTACCACACACAATCCCGGCCCCCATCACATTACCGCACATAATCCCGCCCCAACACCACATTACCACAACGTAATCCTGCCCCAACACCACATTACCACACATAATCCCGCCCCCCCACCACATTACCACACATAATCCCGCCCCCACCACATTACCACACATAATCCCACCCCCCAGCATATTACCACACATAATCCTGCCCCCTACCACATTACTGATCATAACCCCGCCCCGCCACCACATTACTACTCATAATCCCGCTCCCCCACCACATTACCACA
The DNA here is from genome assembly GCA_033576555.1 of Oophaga sylvatica. Classification (NCBI taxonomy): domain Eukaryota; kingdom Metazoa; phylum Chordata; class Amphibia; order Anura; family Dendrobatidae; genus Oophaga; species Oophaga sylvatica. Next base: position 20,416 of record JARQOD010004570.1, read on the forward strand.
CACAATCCCGCCCCCCCACATTGCCACACACAATCCTACCCCCCACCACATTACCTCACACAATTCCGCCCCCCCACACATTGCCACACACAATCCTGCCCCCCACCACATTATAACACACAATCCCACCCCCTCCACATTGCCACACACAAACACATTACCACACACAATCCCGGCCCCCCATCACATTACCGCACATAATCCCGCCCCAACACCACATTACCACACATAATCCCGCCCCCCACCACATTACCACATGTAATCCCGCCCCCCAGGACATTACCACACATAATCCCACCCCTCAGCACATTGCCACACACAACCCTGCCCCACCACCACATTACCACACACAATCCCGCCCCCCCACCACATTGCCACACACAAACACATCACCACACACAATCCTGCCCCCCACCACATTATAACACACAATCCCACCCCCACCACATTGCCACACACAAACACATTACCACACACAATACCGGCCCCCCACCACATTACCACATACAAACCCGCCCTCCCACCACATTGCCACACACAACCCTGCCCCACCACCACATTACCACACACAATCCTGCCCCCCTACCACATTGCCACACACAAACACATCACCACACACAATCTCGGCCCCCCACCACATTACCGCACATAATCCCGCCCCAACACCACATTACCACTCATAATCCCGCCCCCCCACCACATTACCACACATAATCCTGCCCCCCCAGGACATTACCACACATAATCCCAGCCCCCAGCATATTACCACACATAATCCCGCCCCATCACATTACTGCTCATAATCCCGCCCCAACAACACACATTACCACACATAATCCCCCCCCCACCACATTATCACACACAATCCCACCCCCTCACCACATTACCACATACAAACCCGCCCTCCCACCACATTGCCACACACAACCCTGCCCCACCACCACATTACCACACACAATCCTGCCCCCCTACCACATTGCCACACACAAACACATCACCACACACAATCTCGGCCCCCCACCACATTACCGCACATAATCCCGCCCCAACACCACATTACCACTCATAATCCCGCCCCCCCACCACATTACCACACATAATCCTGCCCCCCCAGGACATTACCACACATAATCCCAGCCCCCAGCATATTACCACACATAATCCCCCCCATCACATTACTGCTCATAATCCCGCCCCCCCACCACATTACCGCTCATAATCCCGCACCTCCACCACATTACTGCTCATAATCCCGCCCTCCCACCACATTACCGCTCATAATCCCGCCCCCCACCACATTACCACACATAATCCTGCCCCCAGCACATTACCACACATAATCCCGCCCCCACCACATTACTGCTCATAATCCCGCCCCCCCACCACATTACTGCTCATATTCCCGCCCTCCCACCACATTACCGCTCATAATACCACACCCCCACCACATTACTGCTCATAATCCTGCCCCCACCACATTACTGCTCATAATCCCGCCCCCCACCACATCACCACACACAATTCCGCCCCCACCACATCACACACAATCCCGCCCAACCACCACATCACCACACACAATCCCGCCCTCCCACCACAAATCCCGCCCCCCACCACATCAAGAACTATATACTAAGAGTGCCCTTCTCTAATGTCCGAAGAAGCATTCACTAACTTTCCCTCACTGTACATATACAAAGAACATATAACATATATGCAATATTATAACACAAGACAATATATACAGCTTTCTATATCATGGTAACAAATTCAAGTGGCAATACCATAAACAATGAGCGGTAATACAAAATTATACATGTAGCAGTACCGCAGGCAGTTATCATAAAACACATCTGTAAGCGTTTAAAGTACTGGAAGACAATCAGAGGGAAGGGGAATATAAAAGAAATCATATCTCACTCCCCTTACAAGTGGTCGAAAACTACTTTTGAGTCACAGTGCATAGATTCAGAAGTGAAGAAGCGTCATATTGAAATTCAGACTTTGCTACAATGGCTTGAGGTGCTATGTCACATTGATAGAGCCCCTGAGGTGCCAGAACAGCAGAACCCCTCATTAGGTGTCCCCATTTTATAAACTTCACCTCTTAGTGAACTGCTCTAAGTGTGCAGTAATTATATTGACACGAGAAGGCGTGTCACAGAATTTAATACCATTGGGCAGAGAAGAAAAATTAATATCATTTTTACCACAAAAATTTAGTTTTAGCCCTAGATTTTACATGTTCACACTGGGAAATGGTTAAAAATGGCACCAAAATTTGTCATACAATTTCTGCTGAATGTGGAAATACCCCATATGTGACTGTACAGTACTGCTTAGCCACACGATGAGACTCGGGAGGGATGGAATGCTATTTGCGTTATGGAGTGCAGATTTCATCTCAGCTGAAAACTTTGCCTCATTTTTCAAGGAGAAGATTGATAACATCAGACACAGTTTTCGTCAACAACCCCCAGAGCCCTTCCTCCTAACTGCCCTGCCCTCCTCCTTCAAAACCAACTTCTCCACCATTACAGAAGATCGACTCTCCACTCTACTCTCAAAATCACATCTCACTACCTGTGCACTTGAACCAATCCCATCCCACTTCATCCCCAACCTCACCACAGTTTTCATCCCAACCCTAACCTTATCTCTTCAACCTATCACTAACAACTGTTGTTTTCCCCTCAGGCTTTAAACATGCCTCAATCACACCTATCCTCAAAAAGCCCTCTGTAGACCCATCCTCTGTATCTAGTTTTCGCCCTATATCACTTCTCCCCTATGCCTCAAAACTACTGGAACAACAAGTCCATCTTGAACTGTCCTCCCACCTCTCTTCTTGATCCCTCCTTGACCACTTACAATCTGGCTTCAGGCCACACCACTCCACTGACACTGCCCTAACTAAGGTCACCAATGACCTATTAACCGCCAAGATCAAGCGACACTACTCTGTCCTCCTCCTCCTGGACCTGTCCTCTGCCTTTGACACAGTGGACCATTTCCTATTACTTCAGACCCACTCATCTCTTGGTATCACAGACTTGGCCCTATATTGGATTGCGTCATACCTAACAGACCAGACATTCAGCGTCTCCCACTCGTATACCACCTCGTCACCATGCCCCCTATCAGTCGGAGTCCCGCAAGGTTCAGTCCTAGGGCTCCTGCTCTTCTCCATTTACACCTTCGGCCTCGGACAACTCATAGAATCTCATGGCTTTCAGTATCACCTCTATGCTGATGACACACAGATCTACCTCTCTGGACCAGACATCACCTCCCTACTAAACAGAATCCCTCAATGTGTGTCCGCTATTTCATCCTTCTTCTCCACTAGATTTCTAAAACTTAATAAGGACAAAACAGAATTCATCATCTTTCCCTCATCTCAAGCAACCCCCCCAATGGACCTGTCCATTAAAGTAAACGACTGCCCACTCTCTCCAGTCCCACAAGTTCACTGCCTCGGGGTTATCCTTGACACTGATCTCTCTTTTAAACCACATATCCAAGCCCTTGCCACTTCCTGCTGACTTCAACTCAAAAATATTTCACGTATCCGTACATTCCTCAACCAAGAATCTGCAAAAACCCTAGTCCATGGTTTCATCATCTCACGCCTTGACTTCTGCAATCTGTGGCCTTCCCTCTAACACTCTCGCACCCCTCCAATCTATTCTAAACTCTGCTGCCTGACTAATCCACCTGTCCCCCTGCTATTCCCCGGCCTCTCCCCTCTGTCAATCCCTGCACTGGCTCCCCATTACCCAAAGACTCCAGTTCAAAACCCTAATCATGACATACAAAGCCATCCACAACCTGAGTCCTCCATACATCTGTGACCTCTTCTCCCGGTACTTACTCGCACGCAGCCTCCGATCCTCACAAGATCTCCTTCTATCCTCCCCTCTTATCTCCTCTTCCCACAATTGTGTACAAGATTTCTCCCGCGCTTCCCCTACTCTGGAACTCTCTACCACAACATATCAGACTCTCGCCTATCATGGAAACCTTCAAAAAGAACCTGAAGACCTACCTCTTCCAACAAGCCTACAACCTGTAGTAACCACCGATCCACCAAAACACTGCATGACCAGCTCTACCTTCGCCTACTGTATCCTCACCTATCCCTCGTAGAATGTGAGTCCTCGCGGGCAGGGTCCTCTCTCATCTTGTACCAGTCCTGACTTGTATTGTTTAAGATTAGTGTACTTATATTTATTATGTATACCCCTCCTCACATGTAAAGCGCCATGGAATAAAAGGTGCTAAAATAATAAATAATAATAATCATTTTGCTACAATAGTTTGCTTACTTCATTTAAGAGCTCCTAAGTGCTAAAAGAGCAGAATCCCCCCTCAAGTGACCTTATTTTGGAAATTATACCCTTTTGGAGTTTATCTACAGGTGTAGAGACAATTTTGAATCCATGAGTGTTTTCCAGAAACAAGCAGCAGTGGATATTGCTGAATGAAAATTGCAAACTACCTTTGCAGTGCCCAGTATGTTGCAGTGACCAGCTCACTCTTCTGAATACATGCACCTGTAATATAGATGCGCTGTCATCGCTACAAAAATGCCAAAATGAGGATGCTAAATATGGTTTAGGCACACTGTGGGGCTCAGAACGGAGGGGGGCATTTGGATTTGGGATCCCAGAAATTGCTGAATTTCTTTTGGGGGGTGAGGAGCTATAGCGATTTTACAGAGCCTTTGTACCACCAGTAACGTGGAAGCCCCCTATATTTTCATTGACAGATGATGGACCTGAGTGAGGACTTGCTTTTTTGTGGATTGAGTTGAAGCTTTTGTTGGGAACATTTTACATTTGGGATCATATTTATCCGGTGCTCTATGCTGAGCAGTTACATTAAGATTTGCATCTAATTCTCAGAGTGACATGATTCAGATGAAACTCATAAGGGAACCACTAACTATAATGAGGCAGCAAAGTTACTCTGGACTCTGTCTGGCATCTGTTGAGTGTTGTCCTTTTCAGAAGTGCACAAAATTGTGGCGGACCGCGCTTTTTATTTATGCCTAAGTTGATTGTCACCTTCAGATCACAGGTCAGACGGCATTCACAATGACTCCACTTTCAATAATTAATAGATGCACCCTCTCTGAGAGGCTGTGGGTTGCTATTTTTTGACTGGGGGGTCAATTTCCATGGCGCCGTACCAGCCTGATAATACCATCCCTCATCTGTCTGCTTTAGCTTGGCTGGTTGTCAAAAATGAAGGGAAACCACGTCGTTTTTTTTAAATTATTTATTTAAATAATTAAAAAAACAATGTCGGGACCCCTCAATTCTTGATAACCAACCTTGCTAAACCTGACATCTGAGGGTTGCAGCCTGCAGCTCTCAGTGTTGCCTGAATGGTTATCAAAAATACAGGGGAATCTATGTCTATTGTTTTCTAATTATTTATTAAGAGCACAGGCACTGGCTGATAAATACTCCAATCAGCTGTGCCAGCTCTCTGTTATTTGCTGCAGCAGACGTATGCTGATGGAAGCAGTAGTCCCATCAGACGATGCCAATGATCGGAGGTAAACTTTTTACCTCCGATCATAGCTGCGGGCTCATGCTGTCATTTGACAGCATTGGAATCACAACTGTCTGACTGGCAGTAATGAATTTACCACCGATCAGAGGCCGTGTTTGCCGTGCTGGATGTTCAGGACCCCATTCAAGTGAATGGGGTCCTTTTTCGGGTTCGGGTACTAGTCTGGTATCCAAACTTGAACTTTTTTCAATTGTTCGGTCAAACCTGCCGGACCTGAACATCAAGGGGTCTTCCCATCTTTACTCCTTACTCGAATCGACCAGGTCAGATGTTCGGACAGGCTTAATTCGAGTAACAAGTATAATGGAAATCAATGCGATAATTGAGCATTTTTCCAGAGACCCTAATAGCAGGGCTGGGGGTGGCAGGAAAATCACTGAAAAGGATGGAAACAGCTCTCAAATGGTATGTGAACAACACGGAGAGGACGCCTGGACACATCTCTGACTCCCAGGTTGCTGATGGCAACTAAACAAAAAATGTTAAAAAATGACATGAGGTACCCCATTTTTGATAACCAGCCAAGATAAAGCAGACTGCTAGGGGCTTTTATTATCAGACTGGGAAGGTCCATGGTTATTTGGCCCTTCCCAGCCTGAAAATACCACTCCAGAATTGGTGGGTGACATTAGGTGCACCAATTCTGGCATTTTTCCTGGCCTTTCCCAATTACCACCTCACCGTGATGTCAGCTGTATAATGTAAGATTGCATCAACCAAAGGGATAGCAATCAAGAGGTGTCTATCAGACACCCCCATTACTAACCTGGTAATAAAAAATAAACACACACACAGAAAAAATATTTTGTTTGAATAAAGACTCCCCAACACCATCCCTTGTTCAACAATTTATTATCAAAAATGTTCCCACCAAGCTCCTTCGTCGTAGTTCATGTTACCAGAATGCAGCTCCAATGTCTGTGAATAGCAGTAACATACAGCTATTCACAGATGCCAGGTGCTGACAATAACTCTCATCAGAGCTGCCAGATATTAATGGATGCATGTTGAGTTATTTTGAAGACATACTAATTTTACATTGTTGTTCAAGCTGTACGCTGATTTTTTTGTACATTGTATCAAATATTCATATCTTCATGAAAAGATATAGTAAAATATTTACAAAAATATACAGTACAGACCAAAAGTTTGGACACACCTTCTCATTCAAAGATTTTTCTGTATTTTCATGGCTATGAAAATTGTAGAATCACACTGAAGGCATCAAAACTATGAATTAACACATGTGGAATTATATATTACACTTTACAAAAAAGTGTGAAACAACTGAAAATATGTCTTATATTCTAGGTTCTTCAAAGTAGCCACCTTTGCTTTGATTACTGCTTTGCACGCAGAAAAGGTGAACGGATGAATTCTACATGCCTGGTTCCCACCGTGAATCATGGAGGAGGTGGTGTGATGGTGTGGGGGTGCTTTGCTGGTGACACTATTGGGGATTTATTCAAAATTTAAGGCATACTGAACCAGCATGGCTACCACAGCATCTTGCAGCAGCATGCTATTCCATCCGGTTTGCTTTTAGTTGGACCATCATTTATTTTTCAACAGGACAATGACCCCAAACACACCTCCAGGCTGTGTAAGGGCTATTTGACCAAGGAGGAGAGTGTTGAGGTGCTACGCCAGATGACCTGGCCTCCACAGTCACCAGACCTGAACCCAATCGAGATGGTTTGGGGTGAGCTGGACCGCTCACCACTTCAATTTTGAATAAATCCCTAAAAGTGTCACCAGCAAAGCACCCCCACACCATCACACCACCTCCTCCATGCTTCACGGTGGGAACTAGGCATGTAGAGTCCAGCCGTTCAACTTTTCTGCATGCAAAGCAGTAATCAAAGCAAAAGGTGGCTACTTTGAAGAACCTAGAATATAAGACATATTTTCAGTTGTTTCACACTTTTTATAAAGTGTAATGTATAATTCAACATGTGTTAGTTCATAGTTTTGATGTCTTCAGTGTGATTCTACAATTTTCATAGTCATGAAAATACAGAAAAATCTTTGAATGAGAAGGTGTGTCCATACTTTTGGTCTGTACTGTATATATATTAGCAAAATACCCACGGCTTCACTTGCGGAAAATGATATGTTAAATTGTTGGATAGATTGAAGATTTTCACTGTGTTGCTGAATAATTATATCTCAGCTTAGAAAGTCCTGTCGAACCAGGACAATAACTACTTAGTTAACACTGGGAGAATTGAATCACCTTTTGTGCTCACCAACCAGTGTCTTGTCAGCTCTTATTAAAACCAGATAACCATCGTGTGGCATTCTTTAAAAGGTTTACTAACAGCTTGTGTTAATGGAAAAATCTTTGTAATTTCAAAACAATGTCTTGTTTTGTCTCAGGTATGGCTTCACAACGTCAATCAGCTTGCATCTATTCAGCTTCCGAACTGTAAATTTGTAAAAATTGTGGGTCTTCATTTGCTACAGGAGGCATCAAATCTATTTGTGATATATTCAGCTCTGGAATTTAACCCTTTCACGACCTTGAGATTTTCCGGGTTTTTTTCTGCTTCCCTTCTTCCAAAGCTATAACTTTTTTATTTTTCCATCATGTGAGGGCTTCATTTTTCCAGGATGAGTATTACTTTTGAATGACACCATTGATTTTACCTTGTAGTGTACTGGAAAATGGAAAAAAATTGTGCAAAAAGTGCAATTCCACAATTGTTTTTTTTGTTTTTATTAATAATGTTTACCAATGGATAAAATTGACCAGCCAATATTATTTTCCATGTCAGTAAAAGTACATAGACACCAAACATATATAGGTTCTTTTTTATTTAAGTAGTGAAAAAAAAATCCAAAGTTTGTAAGAAAAAAATGTTGCCATTTTCCGAGACCTGTAGCATCTCCTATATTTTTATCAAGCAAAAGGCAAAAGAGGGGTTTTATTTTTTTTTGAATGGGGCAATTATATTTTTATTTTTTTTTCCTTTTACTTGCTTCAATAGTCCCTTTAGGAGGCTTGAAGCTGCTATCTTGTGATGTCTTTGCCACTCTTAGTAGGGCTTCAGCCCTGCTATGTGTAGCGTAAATGCTGATCTCCTAAGAACGCCTGCTATGGGCTGATGTTCATAGGAGGTTCTCAATGACAGGAGCGGGGATCTTTTTCAAGACCCCGGCTGTCATGACAAGATGGGAAACGGTCATGACAAGCTGGGAAAGATGCAGTCTCAATGGCTCTGCCTGCATCAAATGCAGGGACACGACCTTGGACTTACCTATACGTCATGAAGGGGTTGAAATTTGGCATAAATCCTGCTTCCTTGAGTCTAGCTGTTGTACCAAAGAATGTCATCTGGAAAGAAGAATTGCATCTCCTAACATTTTGCAGAAAATACTTGGACTCAGGAGTTTTTCCCGACATGTATAAAAGAAGTGGTTCGGGAGGTAGACTTAAAGATGGCAAACTGACTTTGGCATTTATGGAAAACATACCAGGTAATTCCAAATTAAATATTTTTGCTTGACAATATTTGCATATTATGTCTATTTTAAACTATTATGACTTTCAAATGTGACCTATAGTCCTGAATTGGGTCATAGTGAAATGCTTCCTAACTCAACTCCTGCCTATGTTTTGGCATAACTTAGCTTTTGGATTAACTTGACCAATACATGGTTGTTTTTGGGCGACATTTGAAAAAAACAGTTCTTAGAATAATGACCCTTAGTAATCACCTCACACCGATCAGAGATCTAATAGATGCATCTAAATATATATATATATTGTAGTGATAGTAAGACTTCACTATACCTTTGTATGTGGTTTGAGGACCTGTGATGATGTCACAAGAGCACATGACAGGTCATGTGCTCTGTGTTAGCTGAATGTCTGGTGTATATAAGTGAGCCTGCTGCTGACCACAGGTGTGAGTGGCTGGAGGTGTGGAAACCTCCAGTGTGGGAGTTCTGAGGAGACCACCAGTCTGGTTGCTGAAAGAGTGCTCAGTTAGAGTACCAGGACTTTATATCTGTTTTGTTACTTTGTGCCAGAGAAGGCTGTTTTCTTTTCTGTTTTAAGGCAAGTTTATGAAGTTGTAATAAACTTGCTTAAAGAACCTGGAAGAGTCGCCCTCCTGCTTACCTCCGGTCGCACACCAGCGAGACCACATCCCTACAATTGGTGGAGAATGCGGGCAGCGTTCCCAGCAGAGAAGTGAGACTGGTTACTGCATGTCGTGGGTCAAGGCTATAGCAACCCAGCCAGCATTGCCGGAGAAAATGGAGGACCTGCTGAAACACTTGGTCCAGGCACAGGTACAGCAGCAACAGGCACAGGAACAGCAGCAAGAAGCCAACAGGATGTTCTTGCAGCAGATGCAGCAGGAGCATCGGCAGCAGATGCAGCTTTTGACAACCGCCATCCAGGGCAGGACGAGCATCCCAACCCCAGGTCTGGCTGAGGACAACCACGTCAGAAAGGCGGTAAGACGCACATTACAAAAAATGACCCCCGGGGATGATGTGGAAGCCTTCCTAACTGTATTTGAGAGGGTTGCTGAGAGGGAAAGACTTCCCCCAGGGCAGTGGGCAGAGATATTGGCCCCATACCTGACAGGTGAACCCCAGAAGGCGTATTACGATTTGACTGTGCAGGACGCTCAGGAATATCCTAAGCTAAAGGTAGAGATCCTCGCACGTATGGGGGTAACAACGACTGTCAGGGCACAGAGAGTGCACCGCTGGGCTTATCACCGGGACAAACCACGTCGCTCCCAAATGTTTGACTTACTGCACCTGGTCCAGAAATGGCTACAGCCAGAGTCCGCTACGCCGGCACAGATGGTAGAAAGAGTCGTCATGGATCGGTTTGTGCACTCCCTGCCAAAGCCCCTACAGACTTGGGTTGCCCAGGGTGATCCCTGGAATGCGGATGAACTGGTCGGACTGGTTGAGAGGTACCAGGGAATGGAAGGTGCCTTGGGGAAGCAGCCTATTCCGTACTGGCGGGCCCAACAGGGGGCAGAGTCCCAAAAAGGGGTGGGGAGCCCAAGGTCAAATTGGCGGGGGGAGGTGGTGCCCAAGGTCACTACGGGTGATATTATTTGTTGGAGGTGCCGCGAGCCAGGACATATAGCTGCCCGGTGTCCGCAGACCACTGAGCAGATGGACTGCAGCATAGGACACCGTATTTCATGGTATGCATATCCAGCCTGCAGTGGAAACCCGTTCCCCAATCAGGGTCCTCAAGTATGTTCCGTGAAGGTGAACGGTGAAGCAGTAACGGCGCTGCTAGACTCTGGGAGCTTAGTGACCTTGATTAGGGCCACTTTTCCTCTCAACATACTACCAGGAAAAAAGTTGGTGTTCAATGCATACATGGTGATGTAAAGGACTACCCTATGGCCAGAGTGGACATTGAAACGACGCATGGCACTGAGTCCCATGAAGTCGGCGTCGTTCGGGACTTGGTGCGTCCTATAATTATAGGCCAGGATTTCTGTCTGTTTTGGGATCTGTGGAGAAAGGGTTCTGGGGTCCCTGGCGAGAATGGGGAACCAGTGGGCCCTGGCAAAATATGGCCACACTCGGAGGGGGCGGAGTCTCAAGCTGAGTCGATGAGGAGAGGAGAGGTGGCGGCGGATGAGCCGAGGAACTGTTGCCGGGTTCGGGGTTTGAACAGTGTATGTCGCGAATGGTGTACTGACTTTACATCTGACCGGGGGGCATTGAACTGTTCTCTAATAGTGAATGGAGAGTGTGTGAGTGGACTTCTAGACTCAGGAAGCCAGGTGACTCTGCTGAGCGACACACTCCCTGTCTATCTGATTCCCGAAAAAAAGATGGAAGTCCCTTGCATTCATGGGGTCACTAGGGAGTATCAGGTAACCAGGGTAATTGTTGAGACGGACACTATTATTTCTACCCATGATGTCCCTGTAGTCCCAGACTTACCATATCCTATAATAATAGGCCAGGATTGTAAGCGGTTTTGGGAGGTGTGGGACGAAGCACTGGCTGATTGCTCAGAAGGGAACCAGAATGACCCTAAGAGAGGCCCACCCCTGCAGGAGGCTGTAGTGGTTGCTGATAGTGTGGTGGGTAAAACAGAGGTAGCCACCCCTAAAGTCAAAGATACCCAGTGTTAGGGTCTGCGGAACGCACCTAATAGATATAATAGAGAGGTGCGTTCGCAGCCCGGGGTCCACCGTGCAGGCGAAGCCCGCTGCTAATAAGATGGCGAAAGTAGCGAACTCTGTTATCCCACAGAGTCGCAAAAATAAATGCCGTAGCGCGTTGTGGCAGTAAGTGCGAACTCTGTTAATTCCAGAGCCGCTAACGGGATGCCACAGCGCTATATGGCGATAGGTGCGAACTCACTTAACTTCAGTGAGCCGCAAAGTAAAACGCTAGGGCGCTGTCTAGCGTCAAAAGCGAACCCTGTTACGTCACAGAGCCGCTGAGAAAAAGTTCCGTGTCCTGTCAGGCTCTCAGGTACACGGATAATTGCTAAGCGAGCATAATACGTGGTCATGCGCTAATGTCCTCGCGGGAGTCACCCGCAATCTATGGCGTCTGAACGCCAGACCCTGAATACGGCAATCAAATTCCTCACCGGTTATGCCGGTAATCTAGGGCATCTAGGACACCGACCCTGACCAGCTAGCACACCAAACTCCTCACCGATTAAGTCGGTATTCTAGTGGCTTATTTCAGCGGGTCCCTAACCACACACACGCATGACCACACTGGCGCATAGCATACAATGGTTGATATTAGCGCATGGCGGCCCAGCCATGCTACCCTTTTATAGCAACAGCTACAGGACCTGCCAGGAACAAGGACCAATGAGAAACCTGTTCCAGGAGACTCGTAGTAACAGGGCCTTCCTGGCGGGCCAATAGGAGCCGCTGCAGTACCTGAGCATGTGACCCCTGATCTCCAATGAGAGATCCCACTCTGGGCATGCTCAGAAGGGAAAATGCAGTACTTTGTCCCAAAGACGTCTGCTCCAGCATTGACTATAATAGCAGATCCAGGAAAGGCAGCAACAAGTCACCGCCCAGTAGTGGAGTGGGCAAGACGCCTGGACCGACGCCTCTGCTGAGCAGGCTCCACTGCGGCCGGAGATGAATGGGAGACCGCAGCGGGACGGGTTCGAGACTCCCCTTGTGCAGCAGCAGGAAATCGAACCCTAACATGGGCCCCCCCTTCTCTGGGCCTCGCTGCGCTCAAAGGCAGCGATGAGCTGCGGAGCGTGAACATGCTCGGCAGGCTCCCAGGATCTATCCTCAGGCCCATAACCCCTCCAATCCACCAAATAAAATTTTTTGCCTCGTACCACCTTGCACCCAACAATGGCGTTCACCTCATGATCGTCGGTAGATGAACCCGACGTCCCAGCAGATGACTCGGAAAACCGGGAAATGGCCACGGGTTTCAAGAGGGACACGTGAAAGGTGTCAGTGATACCAAGGCGAGGCGGAAGAGCTAGGCGGTAAACTACCGGGTTCACCTGCTCAAGAACTTTAAAGGGGCCCAAAAAGCGAGGTGCCAACTTGGTGGACTCTACCCGTAGCCTGATGTTTCGGGCAGAAAGCCACACTAGGTCACCCGGAGCAAACGTAGGAGTGGGGCGCCGATGGGCATCGGCCGAAGACTTCATCCTCTCTTTGGAGGCCTGAATGGCATCCTGAGTGCGGTCCCAAATGTCCCGTGCCTCCACAGCCCAGTCTGCCACCCTGGAATCGGCGGAAGACACGGGCATAGGCACTGGTACCCGCGGATGCTGACCGTAGTTCAGGAGGAATGGGGTCTCTCCGGTGGAGTCAGCCACAGCATTATTTAGAGCAAACTCAGCCCACGGTAGCAAGGATGCCCAGTCATCCTGCCTGGCAGAGACAAAATGTCGCAAGTATGTGACCAAGGTCTGGTTGGCCCTCTCTACCAACCCATTCGTCTCGGGATGGTATGCAGAGGAGAGATTCAACTCAATGCTGAGTAAACGACACAGCTCTCTCCAGAACCGAGACGCAAACTGGGGACCTCGATCACTAACAATTTTGTCTGGCATACCGTGTAGGCAGAAAATATGCCTAATGAATAATGCTGCCAAGGCCCGTGCAGACGGTAACCGTGGTAACGGCACCAAGTGCACCATTTTGGAGAAGTGGTCGGTTATCACCCAGATGATGGTGCAGCCCCGAGACTTGGGTAAGCCAACCACAAAATCCATCCCGACCATCTCCCAGGGCCTGTCTGCCACCGGTAAAGGAAAGAGTAACCCAGCTGGCCGTTGTCGAGGGGACTTATTCTTGGCGCAGGAGACGCATGCCTGAACGTATTCCCTGACGTCACGGACCATATGTGGCCACCAGTATGTCCTCGCCAGCAACTCAGATGTCCTCTTTGCCCCAAAATGTCCACCCACCCTGGACGAGTGTGCCCAAGAGAGAACCTCCGGTCGCAAATTGATGGGCACAAAAGTCTTGCCCGGAGGCACAGACTCAAGCGAAACCGGGGCCACAGTTCTTAGGCTCTCTGTGGGGACAATCAGCCGAGGCTCCTCCTCCACCTCCTCAGAGGACACCACGGAGCGAGACAGAGCATCAGCACGAATGTTCTTCTCCCCTGAGAGAAAATGGAGGGTGAAATGGAATCGGGAGAAGAACAGGGACCATCTGGCCTGACGGGAATTTAGCCGCTGGGCGGTCTGTAAATAGACCAAATTTTTGTGGTCAGTGAACATTTGGAAGGGAAAGCGAGCCCCCTCCAGGAGATGTCTCCACTCAGAAAAGGCCAACTTCATGGCTAGCAACTCCCTATCCCCAATGGAATAATTCCTCTCCGCAGGTGTGAAGGTCTTTGGAGAAGAAGAAGCAAGGATGTTTACGACCTTGAGCATCCTTTTGAAAAAGGACTGCTCCAGCACCAACGGACGAGGCATCTACCTCCAATATAAAAGGCTTATCAACCTCGGGACGATGTAGGATAGGAGCGCTAGCAAAATGGGACTTGATTGAAGTAAAGGCCTTGGAGACCTCCTCTGACCACAATTTGGGATTGGCTCCTTTCTTGGTGAGGGCTACCAAGGGAGCAACCAAAGTAGAGAAGTGGGGAATGAATTGGCGATAGTAATTAATGAACCCCATAAAGCGCTGCACCGCTTTAAGAGAGTGGGGTTCTTGCCAATCCATTACAGCCTGTAGTTTGGCAGGATCCATAGCCAATCCCTGAGTGGAGATGATATAGCCCAGGAATGGCAAAGACTCCTGCTCAAACACACACTTCTCCAACTTCGCATATAAGGAATTTGCCCGCAAGAGGTCGAAGACCCTGCAAACATCTCTCCGGTGGGTGTCCATATCTGGAGAAAAGATGAGAATGTCATCCAGATAGACTACCACAGAGGTGGCAAGCATGTCCCGGAAGATGTCATTTACGAAATCTTGGAAGACGGCTGGAGCATTACAGAGCCCGAAGGGCATCACAAGATATTCGTAATATCCATCTCTGGTATTGAACGCCGTCTTCCATTCGTCCCCCTCACGGATGCGGATCAGGTTATAGGCACCACGAAGATCCAGCTTAGTAAATACCCTTGCTCCCCGGAGCCTATCAAAGAGCTCAGATATTAGGGGCAAAGGATATTTGTTCTTAACGGTAATGGCGTTAAGACCCCTATAGTCTATACACGGTCGTAATTCTCCATTCTTCTTCTGCACAAAGAAAAATCCTGCCCCTGCTGGTGACACGGACTTCCTAATAAACCCTCTGGCCAGATTTTCCTGGATGTATTGTGACATGGCCTCCGTCTCAGGAAGAGAGAGAGGATACACTCTTCCCCGAGGGGGCTCCGTTCCAGGCAAGAGGTCTATAGGACAGTCATAAGGGCGATGAGGCGGCAGAGTCTCCGCTGCCTTTTTGGAGAATATGTCTACGTATGACCGATAAACCTTGGGAAGGGAATCAAGATCTATGGGTATCTCCGTTGTGGAAACCTGAACGTCCTCTCTGAGACATTTGTCTCTGCAATGATCACCCCAACCCAGTATTCTCCCAGAGGACCACTCAATATGGGGAGAGTGGTGGCGAAGCCAGGGTAATCCCAACAAAACCTCATCTATTCCCTCAGGAAGGACAAAAAGGGATATATTCTCCTGATGTGAAGGAGACATAGACAGAGGTAGAGTGACAGTCTGGTGGGTGATTTGTGAGGGCAGGATTGCTCCATTCAACACTCTCACCGATATTGGCTCGGCGAGCGTCACCAGCGGTATGGAATGGCGAGAGGCAAAGGAGGAGGACATAAAATTCCCCTCTGCCCCAGGTCCACACAAAGCTTGGCGGGAAGGGTGGATGAACCTAGAGAGATTAACCCTTTAAGGAGCATCTTCGGAGCAAAATCCCTCGCGTCTAATGACCCTGCACCCATGGTCACGGAACATGACCGTTTACTTATTCGCTGGGGACATCGGTTGGCATAATGTCCTGACTGCTGACACACTCTACAGACCACGGATACTCGAGTGGTCCGAGACTTAGATCCCACTCGAGTATTCTCCACGGTCTCTGGGGAGTCAGATGCCCGAACGGGAAATTCCAGAGGTTTGGCAAAGGTGGGTGCCAGCCGAAACCTCTGCCTACACTGGGTTCGCTCTAACCTCCGCTCGTGAAAATGGAGGTCGATGCGGGTAGATATAGAAATTAGTTTCTCCAGTGTGGCAGGAATCTCCCTGGTAGCCAAAGCATCCTTTACATGGTCTGCCAGTCCTCTCCAGAACACTAGAATAAGAACTTTATCTGGCCACTCTAATTCAGAGGCCAAAGTCCGAAATTGGATTGAGAACTGGCTGACCATGGACAAGCCCTGTGACATTGTCAGTAGTTGGAGTGCCGTATCGTGCGTGACCTGAGGTCCTAAAAAGACCTTTTTCAGAGCCTCCAAAAACCGAGGAGCACTCCGCACCACACGATCGTCACGCTCCCACAGCGGTGTTGCCCACTCCAATGCTCTGCCCGAGAGTAGAGACAGTACAAAACCCACTTGTGCCCGGTCCGTGGGGAAACGTGCAGCCAGAAGCTCGAGCTGTATAGAGCACTGACTCACGAATCCCCGACATTGCTTGCTGTCACCGGCAAACTTGTCAGGAAGCGGGAGGTGGGATAATGTAGGGACAGAGGTAGCAGAGGACAAACTGGCTGCAGCCACGCTAGCAGCCTGAACAGCGACTTCGGTAATATCCACAGCTGAGGTTGTGCACTCAAGAGCCGCCAACCTTCCCTCCAGCTGCTGGATATACTGCCTTAGACGCTGGTCATCCGCCATTTTACTAGCCAGACCCTGGCGCTAATATTATGTTAGGGTCTGCGGAACGCACCTAATAGATATAATAGAGAGGTGCGTTCGCAGCCCGGGGTCCACCGTGCAGGCGAAGCCGCTGCTAATAAGATGGCGAAAGTAGCGAACTCTGTTATCCCGCAGAGTCGCAAAAATAAATGCCGTAGCGCGTTGTGGCAGTAAGTGCGAACTCTGTTAATTCCAGAGCCGCTAACGGGATGCCACAGCGCTATATGGCGATAGGTGCGAACTCACTTAACTTCAGTGAGCCGCAAAGTAAAACGCTAGGGCGCTGTCTAGCGTCAAAAGCGAACCCTGTTACGTCACAGAGCCGCTGAGAAAAAGTACCGTGTCCTGTCAGGCTCTCAGGTACACGGATAATTGCTAAGCGAGCATAATACGTGGTCATGCGCTAATGTCCTCGCGGGAGTCACCCGCAATCTATGGCGTCTGAACGCCAGACCCTGAATACGGCAATCAAATTCCTCACCGGTTATGCCGGTAATCTAGGGCATCTAGGACACCGACCCTGACCAGCTAGCACACCAAACTCCTCACCGATTAAGTCGGTATTCTAGTGGCTTATTTCAGCCGGGTCCCTAACCACACACACGCATGACCACACTGGCGCATAGCATACAATGGTTGATATTAGCGCATGGCGGCCCAGCCATGCTACCCTTTTATAGCAACAGCTACAGGACCTGCCAGGAACAAGGACCAATGAGAAACCTGTTCCAGGAGACTCGTAGTAACAGGGCCTTCCTGGCGGGCCAATAGGAGCCGCTGCAGTACCTGAGCATGTGACCCCTGATCTCCAATGAGAGATCCCACTCTGGGCATGCTCAGAAGGGAAAATGCAGTACTTTGTCCCAAAGACGTCTGCTCCAGCATTGACTATAATAGCAGATCCAGGAAAGGCAGCAACAAGTCACCGCCCAGTAGTGGAGTGGGCAAGACGCCTGGACCGACGCCTCTGCTGAGCAGGCTCCACTGCGGCCGGAGATGAATGGGAGACCGCAGCGGGACGGGTTCGAGACTCCCCTTGTGCAGCAGCAGGAAATCGAACCCTAACACCCAGTGCCTGGTAGCCGTAAGAAAGGGTGGCTCAGACCAAAGTGAGGACTTTGGGGTGACCAAATATAGGTCCGCAGAAAACTGGGTCACCCCAGGAATAGGGGCCGGCACCTGGTTAAGTGGGGACTTTCCGTTCCAAGATGACAGAGGGAGTGGGAATGACTCCTATGCAGACTGTAACTTAACCGCAAGTGAAAGCGAGTGCAGCAAGGTGGAGTCAGGTACAAGTGGCAGACCTTCTCCTCACCGCAGGGGCTGCAGGAAGGCCAGACAGCCTATGCTCTCTAAGAAGAGAAAAAAGGGGAGAAGGATGGTGCCACATGTACTGGATAAAAGAGAGCAGGGCCATGAGATAGAGATGCTTAAAGAGACAGTCATGCGAGAAAAGATACAGGGACAAGAGATTGAGCAACGAATGAAGGACCTGGAGAAAGAACTCTCTAAAGTCCAAGGTCAACTATCAGCGTGCCTGACAGCGAACCAAGTCCTAGTGAAAGATACGGAGATGCTCAGAGAGGCCCAGGAGAAGCATCAGCAGGAACTTCTACGGAGAGAAGAAGAGCACCGATGCTGGGCAGAGGAGCAAGAGAAAATTCTCCAAAAACTCCAGATAGAGAAGGAAGCTAACGCACAGCTCAGGAAATCCACGACAGACCAGGAAATCGAACGGTTGCGCTCTCCCGGTCCGTGCGTACGGGAAGAGAGTGAACTGAAGAGGTTGACCAAAGAAGGGGCCTCGACGGCGAAAGAAAGCCAGCAAGGGAACCGCCACTCAGATGGCCACACCCGGAAAGTCACAGTGAAGCGGGAGGCGGACATAAGAGCTATGCCACTACAATACCTCCACGAGAAGCAGAGATGTCGGGAGCCAACAAGAAAACCTCCAAGTCGGAGGGCGTTGGTGGAAAGCCTTGGGAAGATCCGGATGCTCTTGGAGATGAACCAGGGAAGAATAGAGCAGCTAAAACTTGAGAAGAAGCAGACCAACAGACAGCTGCAAGAGTTGAGAAAAAAAAAGGCAGTCACCTTCAACCCACAGTATAGAGAGGCGAAGAGGTTCGCTGCAGAATGAAGGTCATCGAAGTGAAACTAAGACAGAACATAGATGGCCTGAAATGAGAGCTAGAGGCAGTGACACCTCAATTAGATCAGTACTCAGTGACCTAAGGCAAACTGTGGCAGACCGGCTGATTGTGGAGACGACTGAAAGGAGTTTCTAGTCGGTGAATGAAATGTGCCAAGCCCACGGCTTTAGGCAGAGGGGGGAGGTATGTAGTGATAGTAAGACTTCACTATACCTTTGTATGTGGTTTGAGAACCTGTGATGAGGTCACAAGAGCACATGACAGGTTATGTGCTCTGTGTTAGCTGAATGTCTGGTGTATATAAGTGAGCCTGCTGCTGACCACAGGTGTGAGTGGCTGGAGGTGTGGAAACCTCCAGTGTGGGAGTTCTGAGGAGACCACCAGTCTGGTTGCTGAAAGAGTGCTCAGTTAGAGTACCAGGACTTTATATCTGTTTTGTTACTTTGTGCCAGAGAAGGCTGTTTTCTTTTCTGTTTTAAGGCAAGTTTATGAAGTTGTAATAAACTTGCTTAAAGAACCTGGAAGAGTCGCCCTCCTGCTTACCTCCGGTCGCACACCAGCGAGACCACATCCCTACAATATATATATACTAGAAAAAGTGGGGCTATCTCAGAGTTAGACTGTTCTAGTTGTCCATAACAACCAATCAGAGATCAACTTTCACCTTACCTCACCAACTTTAATGCTGAAAGCTGCACTCTGGTTGCTACAGGCAACCAGAACGATCTTACTGTGAGGCAATGTTCATAAATAAGGCCCAGTTACTTCTGCAGTAGCTATAGGCAACCATAATGATCTTACTGTGAGGCAATAACCATAAATGAGACAAGTTCTACTATTGCCACAGCAGTTGCTATAATTACAGACTTTAGAGTGAGTTATCAGATTGCCCAACCTTAGCGACTAAAGAGGTGCTGCCCCTTTAAGAGCGACTCTTTAGGACCCTTTGGGCATTCAGCATACAGACACTCATTTTCTCCTTTATTTCTACAGAGACCTTATATGGGGACCATAACTCGTGAAAGGGGGAGATTTTGAGTTTTAATGCTCACAGCGTTTTTAGTCTGTTATTAAAGATGGCCCATGAAAAACTTCACTCAAATTGGTTGAAAAATGTGGTTTTGTATTCAACAGGCTACAACACACCAATGTTCTGCAATATATATATATATATATATATATATATATATATATATATATATACTGTATATGTATATACTGGATGTGATCAACACTTGTACGATGGAAATGATGATAGCGCTAGTGGCCTTTTCATGTTCTTGGTATTTTATACATTCCTGTGACTTTTGTGAAGTCTTGGTTCACTGGAGGATAACTTCAGCTAGGATGCTTGGCTCACTTTTCTTTTTAATAGATTTTTTTCCATTTCCTTTCCTTCCTGACAGGAACACACCAGGTGGACAGTTCATTTTACTATCTCTCCTTCTAAATGTTGACTATCTATTGAGGCACAGAAAATTTCATTATGCTTTCAAAAGGTCAGTCGACAAAAATTAAGCTGCAATTCTGGGATAATTGTGTCTTTTTCTCTGAGTATGATTATTGTCTGTTTTATATTACACAGAAAATTACTTTTCTAACTAATTTTATTTAATGGACAGAACATTGTCATAGTGTTTAGAGGATCTGTAGAAAGAAACCTTCATTCACAGTAAGCAATCTTTTAATCTAATTGATATAGTAACAATTGCTTTCTACTTTAATTACATTTTTGTAACTTGAGAAATGCAGATCGAGTATGCCTAAATTGAAACTAATAAGGCACATCAGTTGGATCTGTGACACGACATATTTAAGTTGTTTACTGGAAAAACGAAATGGAATGCAAATTGTTCAATTGGTAGAAGTGCCAAAAACTAAACTAGAATACCAATCAATCTGGATTAGTCTTTCAGCATTGATTATTTAAAAAAGTTACTATACATACACAAAAAATATTATTAAAATCTACTGTTTGACTGTATGTTAATGCTTAAAAGGATTAGAAAAAGTTTCCATTTTTTTAACTAAGTATTTTTGAAAGAGCATGGCATCATTTAGTAGTATTGTATAAGAAAATATTTCTCATTAAGATTTCCTCTTATTTCCCATTTACAATACCAAAGATAAACATATCAGATCCCTCTTATAATCTGAAAACAATACATGGAAGGTTATGATATATATATATATGTATATATATACATATACATATGTATATGTATATATATATATATACATATATATACAGTGCCTACAAGTAGTATTCAACCCCCTGCAGATTTAGCTGGTTTGATAAGATGCAAATAAGTTAGAGCCTTCAAACTGCAAACGAGAGTAGGATTTATTAACAGAAGCATAAATCTTACAACCAAAAAGTTATGTTGCTCAGTTGAATTTTAATAAATTTTAAACATAAAAGTGTGGGTCAATTATTATACAACCCCTATGTTTAATATTTTGTGGAATAACCCTTGTTTGCAATTACAGCTAATAATCGTCTTTTATAAGACCTGATCAGGCCGGCACAGGTCTGTTGAGTTATCTTGGCCCACTCCTCCATGCAGATCTTCTCCAAGTTATCTAGGTTCTTTAGGTGTCTCATGTGGACTTTAATCTTGAGCTCCTTCCACAAGTTTTCAATTGGGTTAAGGTCAGGAGACTGACTAGGCCACTCCAACACCTTGACTTTTTCCCTCTTGAACCAGGCCTTGGTTTTCTTGGCTGTGTGCTTTGGGTCGTTGTCTTGTTGGAAGATGAAATTACGACCCATCTTAAGATCCTTGATGGAGGAGCGGAGGTTCTTGGCCAAAATCTCCAGGTAGGCCGTGCTATCCATCCTCCCATGGATGCGGACCAGATGGCCAGGCCCCTTGGCTGAGAAACAGCCCCACAGCATGATGCTGCCACCACCATGCTTGACTGTAGGGATGGTATTCTTGGGGTCGTATGCAGTGCCATCCAGTCTCCAAACGTCACGTGTGTGGTTGGCACCAAAGATCTCGATCTTGGTCTCATCAGACCATAGAACCTTGAACCAGTCTGTCTCAGAGTCCTCCAAGTGATCATGAGCAAACTGTAGACGAGCCTTGACATGACGCTTTGAAAGTAAAGGTACCTTACGGGCTTGTCTGGAACGGAGACCATTGCGGTGGAGTACGTTACTTATGGTATTGACTGAAACCAATGTCCCCACTGCCATGAGATCTTCCCGGAGCTCCTTCCTTGTTGTCCTTGGGTTAGCCTTGACTCTTCGAACAAGCTGGCCTCGGCACGGGAGGAAACTTTCAAAGGCTGTCCAGGCCGTGGAAGGCTAACAGTAGTTCCATAAGCCTTCCACTTACGGATGATGCTCCCAACAATGGAGACAGGTAGGCCCAACTCCTTGTTTTGTACCCCTTGCCAGCCTTGTGACCCTCCACGATCTTGTCTCTGATGGCCTTGGAATGCTCCTTTGTCTTTCCCATGTTGACCATGTATGAGTGCTGTTCACAAGTTTGGGGAGGGTCTTAAATAGTCAGAAAAGGCTGGCAAAAGAGATCATTAATCCACACATGTGAAGCTCATTATTCTTGGTGCCTGAACTACTTCTTAATACTTTAGGGGGACCAAACAGAATTATTGTGGTTTGAGGGGTTGAATAATAAATGACACTCTGAATTAACTTTTAACATTTTTTTAAAAAAAAAATTATAAAAATTTTTTTTTGCTGCAGTGCATTTCCCACTTCCAGGCTGATCTACAGTACAAATGTCACAATGCCAAGTTAATTCCGCATGTGTCAACCAGCTAAATCTGCAGGGGGTTGAATACTACTTGTAGGCACTGTATATATATATATATATATATATATATATATATACAGTACAGACCAAAAGTTTGGACACACCTTCTCATTCAAAGATTTTTCTGTATTTTCATGACTATGAAAATTGTACATTCACACTGAAGGCATCAAAACTATCAATTAACACATGTGGAATTATATACTTAACGAAAAAGTGTGTAACAACTGAAATTATGTCTTATATTCTAGGTTCTTCAAAGTAGCCACCTTTTGCTTTGATGACTGCTTTGCACACTCTTGGCATTCTCTTGATGAGCTTCAAGAGGTAGTCACCGGGAATGGTTTTCACTTCACAGTTGTGCCCTGTCAGGTTTAATAAGTGGGATTTCTGGCCTTATAAATGGGGTTCGGACCATCAGTTATGTTGGGCAGAAGTCTGGTGGATACACAGCTGATAGTCCTACGGAATAGACTGTTAGAATTTGTATTATGGCAAGAAAAAAGCAGCTAAGTAAAGAAAAATGAGTGGCCATCATTACTTTAAGAAATGAAGGTCAGTCAGTCCGAAAAATTGGGAAAAATTTGAAAGTGTCCCAAGTGCAGTTGCAAAAACCATCAAGCGCTACAAAGAAACTGGCTCACATGTGGACCGCCCCAGGAAAGGAAGATCAAGAGTCACCTCTGCTTCTGAGGATAAGTTTACCCGAGTCACCAGCCTCAGAAATCTCAGGTTTACAGCAGCTCAGATTGGAGACCAGGTCAATGCCACACAGAGTTCTAGCAGCAGACACATCTCTACAACAACTGTTAAGAGGAGACTTTGTGCAGCAGGCCTTCATGGTAAAACAGCTGCTAGGAAACCACTGCTAAGGACAGGCAACAAGCAGAAGAGACTTGTTTGGGCTAAAGAACACAAGGAATGGACATTAGACCAGTGGAAATCTGTGCTTTGGTCTGATGAGTCCTAATTTGAGATCTTTGGTTCCAACCACCGTGTCTTTGTGCGGCGCAGAAAAGGTGAACGGATGGACTCTATATGCCTGGTTCCCACCGTGAAGCATGGAGGAGGAGGTGTGATGGTGTGGGGGTGCTTTGCTGGTGACACTGTTGGGGATTTATTCAAAATTGAAGGCATACTGAACCAGCATGGCTACCACAGCATCTTAAAAAACACCTCAGAAAAAATGTTTAAGGGATAAATCAGAAAAAAACCAGAGAGACCAAAGAAAAACTACCTTTTAATTCATTGATTAAAATCTCATAAATATACATATAACAAAGTAAGGGGATACAAAGAGAAAAGTATCAGAAATGATCAGTCAAATATTTATCAATTTGGAGGCAAAAAACCTACAATGACCCTAATAGGCCTAGTAATTCCCTTCCTGACCGCGGAGGTTGGCACCCTAGTTGTTGATGACATGGCGCACCCACTCAACGTCAGTGCCCTAAAAATACCCTGTATCACCCTTCAAACAAAAAAAGGGATACACAGAAAAAACACACACATACAAATAACACCGAAAAATACCTTAGTGGAGAGACCTTAATTGTCTCCAAATAAAGTGCTTATGTGCTGTAAACTTATCTCGGAGTGTCCTAGAATCAGGATTTATCTCAAAAAATGCAGCTATACCCAAATCTTATCTCGTAGAAAGTATGCTGCAAAAAATGCTTAACTCGGAGACAAAGGCAGCCTTAATATGAACTTATCTCGTAATCAAACAATGCTGTTGGACTGCAAAACCAGTCTCATAGAAAATGCAGCCATATTAGAAACTTATCTCGTAGTCAGACAATGATGATAGACTGCAAAAAAAAAAGTCTACAGACAGGTAAGCAAATGATTAAGCTCTTTCAACACAGTGGAACACCACCAAGGATATAGTAGCAAGAAATATATAATATATGGCACACAAAAATGTATTAACAGGACTGGATACAATCATCCATCCTTTATACAAGCCTATATCTTGTATACTCAATTTGCACAAATTCAGAGAAACTGATTTCTTTATCCAGCTATATACAACTTACCAATGCTAGATCCCCAAAATGATATTAATTGTTTAAACAGTCTCGAAATTTCAAGACACAAAAATCCCACCAAAATGCATACAATCACATGGAGGATATATCAAAGAATATGTATAGGACATAACCATCAATTGCAATATATATCGGGGGTACATATAATCACATGAAAGATATATCAATAAATCTATCTAGCTCAGAACCGTATATTAAAAATACCCAGACTCGTTCACAAAAATGACTTTGCATCTTGAATCAGACATGTACTGTGCACATAAATAATAGGTAATACTTTTCTATTGTTTGTTTGAAGGGTGATACAGGGTACTTTTAGGGTCACCGACGTTGAGCGGGGGCGCCATGTCATCAACAACTAGGGTGCCAACCTCCGCGGTCAGGAAGGGAATTACTAGGGCCTATTAGGGTCATTGTAGGTTTTTTGCCCCCAAATTGATAAATATTTGACTAATCATTTCTGATACTTTTCTCTTTGTATCCCTTACTTTGTTATATGTATATTTATGAGATTTTAATCAATGAATTAAATGGGATTTTTTAGGGATTTTTTCTTTGGTCTCTCTGGTTTTTACCACAGCATATTGCAGTGGCATGCTATTCCATCCGGTTTGCGTTTAGTTGGACCATCATTTATTTTTCAACAGGACAATGACCCCAAACACACCTCCAGACTGTGTAAGGGCTATTTGACCAAGAAAGAGAGTGATGGGGTGGTACGCCAGGTGACCTGGCCTCCACAGTCACCAGACCTGAACCCAATCGAGATGGTTTGGGGTGAGCTGGACCGCAGAGTGAAGGCAAAAGGGCCAACAAATGCTAAGCATCTCTGGGAACTCCTTCAAGATTGTTGGAAGACCATTTTTTGGTGACTACCTCTTGAAGCTCATCAAGAGAATGCCAAGAGTGTGCAAAGCAGTCATCAAAGGAAAAGGTGGTTACTTTGAAGAACCTAGAATATAAGACATAATTTCAGTTGTTACACACTTTTTCATTAAGTATATAATTCCACATGTGTTAATTGATAGTTTTGATGCCTTCAGTGTGAATGTACAATTTTCATAGTCATGAAAATACAGAAAAATCTTTAAATGAGAAGGTGTGTCCAAACTTTTGGTCTGTACTGTATATATAGTATGGTGAAAATATTGGAAATCTCCGTATATATTTCAGGAGTCAGACAATGACGCTCACATGCTCAGTATGGATGACACAATAATATAAAAGATGAAAAAGGGGTACTGTATCAACAGATACCAGGTATAAATAGTATGGTGAAAATATTGGAAATCTCCCTATATATTTCAGGAGTCAGACAAAGACGCTCACAGGCTCAGTATGGATTAGACAAGAATATAAAAAGCAGGTCCGCAAGAAATAATCACACATGTGGGCCAATGTTCGAGGTGTCAATGATGCACTTAGAGTGGTGTGTGGAGGAGGACTTTCTGGCAAAAAGGGTACTGTATCACCAGATACCAGGTATATATAGTATAGTTAAATTATTGGAAATCTCCGTATATATTTCAGGAGGCAGACACAGACGCTCTCAGGCTCAGTATGGATTAGACAAGAATATAAAAAGCAGAAAAAGGGGTACTGTTATGATATGGTAGCTGAGGAGAGCAGGCAAAAAAGGAAATACACCAGAGAGGTTGGAATCTATGGGATTGCAATACCCTGACTAACCACCACAACTAAAGGCAGCCGTGGAGCGTACCTACGTTGGTCCTAGACGCCTCGTCACAGCCTGAGAAGCTAACTACACCTAAAGACAGAAAGAGGAAAACTATCTGCCCCGGAGCAGATCCCCAAAGAACATAGAAAGCCCCCAAACATGTAATGGCGGTTAGACAAGAGGAAAATACAGACACAGACAGAAAATAGTATGAGCAAACGTTGGGGCCCAAACTTCCTAAATAGAAAAGGATAGGAAGGACACTTACTGCAATCCCAAAAAACCCTGAAAAGTACCAACTCTACTAATTACAAAAACACCTGAGATCACACGACCTCTACCACCTAAATTAGTTCTCTGGTGTAACAAATCTAAACAGCAGCCACTGAAAAAACTGGAAAAGGCAAATGAACAAACAACAGTGGCTGAACTAAACTGAGAGGAGCACAAGCCCACGGAGGGGACCCGGCAGACCCCCACAGAAGTGCAGGACAAAATGCAAAAAGCAAGCACAAAAAAATAAAAGAAGAAAATGTCTTATCTGTTAGCAGAAGATGCAGGCACGAAACAGCAAGCTACAAAGTGAACAGGAATCAAAGATGAGACCAGAACAATTGATCACCGGCAACCCTGATGGGAGGGAACCTCCCTTATATAAGACCAGTCAGTAACACCTGATCGCCAATCTTCACAATCTTCATTGGATAGTTCAGTACTGTTTGTAACCACCAGAGGGAGCTTCTGCTCAGAATTCATTTCTAGCAAATTCACAACAGTACCCCCCCTTGAGGAGGGGTCACCGAACCCTCATTTGAGCAACCAGGTCGGTCAGGATGAGCTCTGTGATATGCACGGATGAGTCTCCTAGCATGGATGTCCGAAGCAAACACCCAAGAATTGTCCTCCTGACCATATTCAGAGGAGGAAGGCAACTTAGGTAATGGCACAAGATGTATCATTTTGGAAAACCTATCACAAATCACCCAGATAACGGTCATTCTCTGAGAAACAGGGAGGTCGGAAATGAAATCCATAGAGATATGGGTCAATGGTCTCTTGGGCACAGGCAATGGCATCAACAAACCACTAGAGCAAGAGCAAGGCTTGGAGCGAGAGCAAGTCCCGCAGGACTGCACAAATTCCCTGACGTCACGAGACAAAGTAGGCCACCAAAAGGACCGACTAACCAAGTCTCTGGTAACAAAAATTCCGGGATGACCGGCCAACGCGGAACAATGAATCTCAGACATCACACTCTTTTTCCACCGGTCTGGGAAAAAACAATTTCCCAATAGGGCAGCGCTCGGGTTTATCCTCCTGACACCCCTCCAGAGCCAGCCTCAAATTGGGCGAGATGGCGGAAAGAACTACACCCTCTTTCAAAATAACAGCAGGATCAGATAACTCAGGAGAGTCCGCAAGGAAACTCCTCGAGAGGGCATCCGCCTTAACATTCTTAGTGCCAGGAAGAAAGGAAACCACAAAATTAAAACGTGTGAAAAACAAGGCCCACCTGGCCTGTCTAGGATTAAGTCGCTTGGCTGATTCCAGATAAACCAGATTCTTATGGTCCGTGAGGACCACCACCTGATGTTTGGCTCCCTCCAGCCAATGTCTCCACTCTTCAAAAGCCCACTTCATGGCCAATAACTCCCGATTACCCACGTCATAATTACGTTCAGTAGGAGAAAATTTTCGAGAGAAAAAGGCACAAGGGTTACTTTTAGAGGTCTCTGGATCTCTTTGGGACAAAACGGCACCTGCCCCAATTTCAGAGGCATCAACCTCCACCTGAAATGGCAGAGAAACATCAGGCTGCCGTAGAACAGGAGCAGAAGTGAATCTCTGCTTAAGTTCCTGAATGCAGAGACTGCCTCAGGAGGCCAATTCACCACATCAGAACCCTTTTTGGTCAAATCAGTTAATGGTTTAACAATAACCGAGAAATTACCAATAAATTTATGATAAAAATTGGCAAAACCCAAAAATCTTTGAAGAGCCTTTAATGAAGTAGGTTGGACCCAATCACAGATGGCCTGAACCTTGACCGGGTCCATTTCAATAACAGATGGGGACAAAATGAATCCCAAAAATGAGATCCTCTGTACGCCAAAAAGACACTTTGATCCCTTCACATACAGAGCATTCTCTCTCAAAATCTGGAATACAGTTCGAACATGTTTCACATGAGAGTCCCAGTCATTGGAAAAAATCAAGATATCATCCAAATAAACAATCAGAAATTTATCCACAAAATCCCTGAAAATGTCATTCATGAAGGACTGGAAGACAGAAGGAGCATTAGTGAGCCCAAAGGGCATCACAAGGTACTCAAAATGCCCCTCAGGGGTGTTAAATGCCGTCTTCCATTCATCCCCGTGCTTAGTGCGAATAAGGTTATATGCCCCCTGAGGTCAAGCTTGGTAAACCAAGTAGCACTTTTCCCCCTGGAAAACAGGTCAGAAATCAAGGGTAACGAATATTGATATTTCACAGTGATATTGTTCAAGAGACGATAATCAATACACGGCCTTAATGAACCATCCTTTTTGGCCACAAGAAAAAACCGGCACCCAAGGGTGAAGAGGATGGTCTGATATGAACCTTCTCCAATGACTCCTTGATATAAGACCGCATAGCGTCATGTTCAGGTACAGACAAGTTAAAAAGGTGACCTTTAGGGAATTTACTACCAGGCACTAATTCAATAGCGCAGTCATAGCTCCTATGGGGGGGCAAGGATGCAGATTTACTTTCGCTAAACACATCAGAAAAATCAGTCAAAAAGTCAGGAACATCCTGAGCCTGGGGGGAGGCAGAAAAAACAGGAGTGTTGGTATTAACACATTGGCAGCCCCAACTGGTTACAGACACAGATTTCCAATCCAAAACAGGATTATGAGACTGTGACCAAGGGAAACCAAGTACGATAATGTCATGCAGATTATACAGCACCAAAAATTTGCAACTCTCCTGATGATCAGGTTCCACCCTCATTATCACCTGAGTAGAGAACTGAGGTTTATTCTCAGCCAAAGGGGTAGAATCGATCCCCAGTAGGGGAATAGACTTCCGTAGGGGTATCAAGGGAAACCCACAACGTTTAGCAAAATCAAAATCCATCAGGTTAATCGCTGCTCCCGAATCAACAAAAGCCTGAGCAGAAAATGTGGACAGGGAGTAAATCAGGGTAACAGTCAACAAAAAATTTAGTCTGAACACTACCCAAGACAACTGAAGTGCAAAACGTCTTCCCCGCTTAGGGCAGACTGAAATAGCATGAGAGGCATCACCACAGTAGAAACATAACCCATTGCATTTACGAAACTCATGACGCTGTGCCCCAGAAGCCACTCTATCACACTGCATGGGTTCAGAAGCTGGTTCACAAGGCAACACTGTTCCACGCATACCTCTACGCTCACGCAAACGTCTGTCAATTTGAATCGCTAATGACATAGAATCATTGAGACAGAGGGGACAGGGAATCCCACCATAACATCCTTTACATTCTCTGACAGACCCTTCCGAAAAAGGGCTGCCAAAGCATCGTCATTCCATTTGGTCAGGACTGCCCACCTTCGGAATCTCTGACAGTATAACTCAGCGTCCTCAAGCCCCTGATTTAATGCCAACAAGGCTTTTTCAGCTTGATCAGTGACATTAGGCTCATCGTACAATAACCCCAGAGCCTGAAAAAATGCGTCAACATTACTCAAAACAGGATCCCCAGGAGTCAGGGAAAAAGCCCAATCCTGAGGATCGCCGCACAGGAGAGAGATGACAATTTGAACCTGCTGTGTTGCGTTCCCTGAGGACTTAGATTTCAAGGCAAAAAACAACTTACAGTTATTTTTTGAAATTCAGAAATTTAGCTCGATCCCTAAAAACAAATCTGGCATGGGAATCCTAGGTTCCACAACCGTCAACCTAGCAAGATAGATAGCAATACTCCGAACTTCAGTGGCAAGCTGATCCACACGGCCAGACAACTGTGCAAACTCCATTGAGAGAAAAAAAAATCCTCCTCAGCATTCAGAGAAACAGAGGGAAAAAAAAAATCTCTGACAACTCTGACAATCTTCTTTCTTTAACACTATTTTTCCCTTCTGTGAGTACCATACAAATATCAGTTTTTGGGCCGGTGATACTGTTATGATATGGTAGCTGAGGAGAGCAGGCAAAAAAGGAAATACACCAGAGAGGTTGGAATCTATGGGATTGCAGTACCCTGACTAACCACCACAACTAAAGGCAGCTGTGGAGCGTACCTACGTTGGTCCTAGACACCTCGTCACAGCCTGAGAAGCTAACTACACCTAAAGACAGAAAGAGGAAAACTATCTGCCCCGGAGCAGATCCCCAAAGAACATAGAAAGCCCCCAAACATTGTAATGGCGGTTAAACAAGGGGAAAAACAGACAAAAGACAAAAAATAGTATGAGCAAACGTTTGGGGCCCAAACTTCCTAAATAGAAAAGGATGGAAGGACACTTACGGCAATCCCAAAAAAAAACCGAAAAGTACCAACTCACTAATTACAAAAAACCTGAGATCACACGACCTCTACCCCAAATTATTCTTGGTGTAACAAAACTAAACCGCAGCCATGAAAAAACTGGAAAAGGCAAATGAACAAACCGTGGCTGAACTAAACGAGGGGGAGCACAAGCCCCCGGAGGGCCCGGCAGACCCCCACAGAAGTGCAGGACAAAAGGGCAAAAAGCAAGCACAAAAAACTAAAAGAAGAAAATGTGTTAATTGTTAGAGAAGATGCAGGCACTGTGTGAGCGATACGATACTGAAAATATCGGGTATCGGCCGATATTACTGAAGGGCTTTCGATTCCGGGGTCCGATATTTTCCTATCGGATCCCGGAATCGGGATTGTCCTGTCACGTCAGTGTCCGTCGGTGGGTTTGGGTCACTGTCAGTGTCCGTCGGTCGGGTCTTTTAAAGGGTCGCGGACTTACCGGGCAGAAGATCTCGGCGGTCACGGGCCTGGACTGTTTAAAATGGCCGCCTCATCTTTCCCCCCCTCGGTCACATGCAGTTTCTCGCGATAACTGCAGTGACTCTGGGTAATCCCGGCCGAAAACAGTCAGTCCCGTTACGTCACCGCCGGGGAAGCAGGAATCACTGGCTGCCGCGATACAGCTTGCCTGTCATTGCGTGTGGGCAGAGCTGGATCGTCGTGGGACAGTCTTAAATGGACTGCGTCGGACGGGTGGTTTACTTTTGGTTTGTTTTTTTTTTTTTTTTTTACAGGAGATCGAGGCGTCGAGGAATGAGAGACAAAAGAAATGAAAACTGTGTTGTCTCTTTTTTTTCTTAAAATACTTTTTTCTTGCTTTGTTTTTTTTTATGCAATAACTTTGGGATTAATAATGGTCGGGTCTTATTGACACCTCTCCTTTTAGGTTTGAGCATTCCGAACTGCAAATATCGGGTATCGGCCGATATTGGCTGTATCGGAATTCGATTCCGAGTACCGATTTTTTCGTATTCGGATACCGGAATCGGATTGTCACGTCACTGTCAGTGTCCGTCGGTGGTCTGTCGGGAGTCAGCGCACTTAACCCGCAAAATCTTGGCGGTTAATCCCGGGGACTGCTTAATGGCCGCCATCCTCTTCCCCGGCGGCAATGCATTTCTCGCGATAATGCGTGACTGCGGGGTAATCGTGGCCGTAAAGCAGTCCGATGACGTCACCGCCGGGTAAGCTGGAAAGCAGCTGTGCTGCCCGGGAGTCAGGTTTCGCCTGTCATTCCGATGTAGCGAGCTGGATCGTGTGGGACGGGTCTTACTATGGAATGCGTCGGACGGTGGTATACTGTTGGTTTTTTTTTTTTTAATTTTTTACGGGAGATCGATGGGTCGCAGGAATGAGAGAGTAATAAAAAAAAATGAAAACTGTGTTGTCCTTTTATTTCATTAAAAGACTTTTTTCTTGCTGTGTTTTTTTTTTTTACACATTTAAAAACTTTGGGATTAATAATGGATCGGTGTCTTATTGACGCCTCTCATTTAACCGGGCTTTTGTCACCGTGCAATCAACGGTGCTTAACCCCTTATTTCCCCGTTACCACCGCTACAGGGCAAGTGGGAAGGCCGGGTAAATGCCCCCCCAATTGGGGACATCTTTTGATGCCCAAAAGTGGGGTGCTGTACCTGGTATTATCAGCTGTTGAGGGCCAAAATCCTGGGCCTTGCAGTTTTTAATAACCAGCCGCAGCATCTGCATTTTAACTTGGCGGGGTTTAAAAAAAATAGGGGACCCCTACGCCGTTTTTTTTTAGGGGGCCCCTATTTTTGTTAACCACCAAGTAAGCAGACTGTGTGGCCTGGTATTTCAGGCTTGCAAGGTCCATGGATATTGGTCCTTACCAGCCTGAAAAACCAGGCCTCCCGCGGTCTGCTTCATCTGGTGGTTTTAAAAAAAATAGGGGGGACCCCACGCCATTTTTTTCGAGGGATCCCCTATTTTTGTTAATCCGCCAAGATATGCGACTGCGTGGCCTGGTATTATAGGCTGGCAAGGTCCATGGACTTGGCTCCTTAACAGCCTGAAAATCCAGGCCTCAGCGGTCTGCTTCATCTGGTGGTTAACAAAAAAGGGGGACCCCACGCCATTTTTTTTTCGAAGGGGAACCCCTTTTTTGTTAATCAGTTCCCCTGACGTCACTGATGGTGCCCTGGCGATGAAGTGAAAGTGGAAAGCAATCAAATTAAGCTTTCCACTTCCTCTCCTTCACCAGGAGGGAGCTCATTCATTTGGGGTTTAAGTGGGGCTGCAGCATTAGCTGCGGTCCCTGCAGTAAACTTAACCCTTTCTGAAGGATTACAACCGTGGACCTAATGTGCATCGGATTGGAAGATAATTTTGCTTTTTATTTTATTTTTTTTTCGGAAATGGTTTTAGAGTAAATAAAATATGGTCAAAAACTGTGTGATTATTTCATTAA
>JARQOD010004571.1:0-53958 GCA_033576555.1 Oophaga sylvatica
AAAAAAACCGGGGACACAACAAAAAATACAGGAGGATTACTTTCGAAACCCAGAAAAACCCTCAAAAACCAACAATTTGATTACAAAAATCTGAATACAAATTCGCCACCCTTAAATCAATCTCGTGTGAACAAAACCAAAGCCACAGCTGCTGAAAAGCAGGAAAAAGAAAATGAAAAAATAAACGGGGCTCAGACAAACTGTAGGAGCCAGGCCCCAGGGGGGGCCCGGCGCCCTCCCAAAAATGTCAAAAAAACTATGCAAATAGCAAGCACAAAAAAAAAAAAGCAGAAAATATCTTATTGAAAGCGCAGAGCAGGCAAGACCCCAGCAAACCCCAAAATAAACCCAAGAACCACAATAGAGACCAAAACAATTGATACCGGCGACCATCAGGGGGGGGGAACCCCCCTTTTCGTCCAGTCAACCCCAGATTCCCTTCCCCTGGAAGGTTCAGTACTGTCTGAAAACCCAGGGGGACCCCCTGTCATTCACAACAGCCACCCTTTGGGAGGGGGCACCGAACCCCCATTTTGCAACCCGGCCGATCAGGTGGCCGGGTAGGGGGATGTCTCCCCGATAGATGTCCGAAACAAACACCCAGAATTGTCCCCCTGACCCTATCTCCACTTAAAAATGTGGAGTTTGTCTAGAAAAAAGAGAATCCAATATTTTTTCTCAACATACTCCGATTGCCCTCAACCAAAAAAGAGTCAGGAGGGAAAGCCTAGGGAAACCCTGGCTCGCCCAAAACCCCTTCAAATAAGGATTGTGGAACACGTTATGGATCTTTAAATGTCCCGGAAGAAACAAAAGGAAGGAAACCGGATTTAAAAATCTCCAAGATCTTATAAGGTCAATGAACCGGGCTTAAACTTTGGAATGGAACCCCCATAGGGAAATTTTTTGAGGGCAACCCAAACCCAAATGCCCACTTTAACCCGGGCCATCAAATCCTAGCCGGTTGTCAAAACCCCTGGCCTTTTCTCTCTCGAGAGACAACCTCTCCATCCCCGGCCCAATCGCTGCATCGCTCCCAACAGAGTCACCCCGGACAGACAGAAGCCTCCCCTGCCCCCGAAAAAAACTGGGTTTTAAAAAAGAATTGCAGAAAAATGGGGGACATCAAGGTGGCAGACTAGCCCTTTTAAAAAAAAAAATCAGCCAAAAGGGTTAAAAAAGGACCCGTCATTTGATCACGACACAAACTTTTCAAATAAGTCTCCGGTTGATTTGTTCTCTTGTTTGTCCATTTTTTGGATGAAATGCAGAGGAGAAAAAAAATTTAAAAAAAAATCTAGAAAAAAAAATCCTCCAAAAAATTGGAAAAAAAAGGTCCTCTGTCAGACAAAAGTTCTCCGGAATGCCGTAAAACCGAACCAGTGCGAAGGAACAAAGGCACCAACCGGGGGGAGGAAGGCAACTTAGGTAAACCAGAATGTAATCGTTTGGGAAAAAACTATCAAATTACCCGTAACGGCTTCTCTGAGAGACGGGAGGTGGAAATAAAATCCAAAGTATGGGTCCTGGCCTCGGGGGAAGGTAATGGCTTTAAAAAACCACTAAGCGAGAGAAAAAGGTTGGGAAGAGGGAAAACCCCACAGGACTGCACAAAGCCCGACGCACGGAAAAAAATAGGCCCCAAAAGGAGATCACCAAGTTGGGGGACCAAAAACCCGGGGAAAAGACCACCAACGGGAACATGAATCTCAGACTCACACTTCTTCCACTGGTCTGGGACAAACAATTTCTCAAAAGGGCCCGGGCTAGGTTTATCCTCCTGACACCCCCCAGAGCCAGTCTAAAAATTTGGGGAGATGGGGAAAGTACTACCCCTTTTTAAAAAATAACAGCGGGATCAAAAAACTGGGGAGAGGGCATCCCTTAACATTTTAGTGCCAAAAAAAAAGAAACCAAAAATTAAAAATGTGAAAAAACGGCCCCCCTTGGCCTGTCTGGATTAAGGTTTGGCTGATTCGAAAAAACCCGGGGTTCTTATGGTCCTGGGGACCACCACCGTGTTTGGCTCCTTCCAGAAAAATGTCCCACTCTTCAAGGCCCACTTCGGCCTTTCTCCCATTCCCACTCATAATTACTTTTCTTTTGGAAAAATTTTTTGAGAGAAAAGGCACAGGGTTACTCTTAAGGTCCTGGATCCCTTTGGGGGCAAACGGCACCTCCCCAAATTTTTGAACATCAATCCCCTAAAGGTTTTGAGAAACTCGGCTCCGTAGAACGGACAAAAGTGAATTTGCTTAATTCCTAAAAAAGCGAAACCGCCCCAGGAGGCCCCAATTCACCACATCAAACCCTTTTTTGTCATATCAGTCAATGGTTTAAAAACCGGAGAAATTCCAAAAATTTTTGATAAAAAGGGGAAAAACCAAAAAACTCTGAAGAGCCTTTAATAAAGTAGGTTGAACCCAATCCGATGGCCAAACCCCCGAGGGGGGCCATTTAAAAAAACAACGGAGACAAATGAATCCCAAAATGGACCCCTTTGTACGCCAAAAGACACTTTGATCCCCCTTACATTTTAGTGTTCTCTCTCAAAACTGGAAAAACGTCCAAAATGTTCACTGAGAGTCCCCCTGTTGGGGAAAAAATCAAGATAATCCAAAAAAACAACAGAAATTTATCCACAAAATCCCCCAAAAATATTAAGAAGGATTGGAAAACGGAAGGAGCATTAGTGAGCCCAAAGGCATCATTGGTACCAAAAGCCCCTCTGGGTATTAAATGCCGTCTTCCATTAACCCCATGCTTAATGCGAATAAAAAGGGTTTTACGCTCCCCTGAGGTCCAGCTTGGGGAAACCAATAAAATTTTTACTTGGAAAACAGGTCCCGATCAAGGGGAAGGATATTTATATTTTTTGTGACTTTTTCAGGAGGGGATAATCAAACACGCCCCCAATGAACCTCCTTTTGGAACAAAAAAAAAAACCGCGCCCCCAAGGTTGAAGAGGATGGCTTATATGACCCTTCCCAATGATCCTTGATTAAGACCATACATCGTGTTCGGTACAGTAATTTAAAAAGGCGACCCTTGGGGAAAATTTTCCCCAGGCACTAATTAAAAAGCGCAATCAGTTCTGTGGGGGGAAGGCGCAACTTATTTCACTAAAAAAAATCAAAAAACAGCCAAAAGTCAGGGACTCCTGGATGGGGGAGGAAAAAAAACAGGAGTGTCGTATTAACCTTGGAAAAACCCAACTGGTAGACACGATTTCCCCCAACCAAAAAAGGGTTATGAGTCTGTAAAAGGGGGGAAACCCCGTAAAAATAATGTCATGCAAAATTATCAACACCAAAAAAACTCTCCTGATGATCTGGTTCACCCCATTATCACCTAAAAAGAAAATTGAGGTTTATTCTCCGCCCCAAGGAGTAAACAAAAGCCCGTAAAAAGGAAAAACTTCCTGGGGTATCATGGGGAAAACTACAACATTGGCAAAGTCAAATCCATCAGGTTATAGTGCTCCTGAATCAACAAAAGCTGAGCCGAAAAAATGGAATGGCAAATGAGGGGAACAGTCAAAAGAAAAAAGTCGAAACAACCAAGGCAACTGAGCGCGCAAAAAAGTCTTCCCGCTTAGGACGACGGAATAGCATGAAGGCGTACCAAGTAGAAACAAAACCCCCCTTGTGCTTTTCGAATCTGAGCGGCCCAGAAGTCACTCCATCACATGAGGGGGGAGGGGGGTCACAGGGGAACACCACCTCACCATCCCCTTTCTCATGAAAAGTCTGTCATTTGAATAGCCAATGAAAAAAAGAAAACATTGAGCCCCGGGAAAAAGGGGGGTTTCCACCTAACCCCTTTTTTCTGACACCCCCTTTTCGAAAAAAGGGCTGCCAAAATCTCTTTCCCCCTTTTGGCAGGATGCCCACTTTTGGAATTTTGACAGTAAAAAACCGCGTTTCAAGACCCTTTTTTTAAAAAGCCAACAAGGTCTTTTCGCTAGATCAGTGTTTTTTGGTTCACGTACAAAAACCCGGGCCTGAAAAAAAAACACAATTCTTCAAAAAAAGGATCCCCATTTTTAAAAAAAAAACCCAATCCTGAGGCGCCACGCGGAGAGAAAAAAAAATTGAATTTTGCTGTGCTGCCCTCCGAGGATTTGGGGTTTAAGGCAAAAAAAACTTAAATTTTTTTTTGAAATTAGGAAATTTAGCCACCCCAAAAACAAATTGGATGGGAATCCTGGTTCCCAAAGGGGAACCTAGCAAATGGGACAATACTCTGAACTCTGGCAGGATCCACAGGTGACAATGTGCAAAAACCCCTTGAGAAAAAAAAAAAACTCCTCACCCCCCCAGAAAAAGAGGGAAAAAATCAACAAAAAAAAAAAAAAAAATCTCTGACAACCTGAAACTTTTTTCTTTCCCAATATTTTTCCTTCTGGGGGTACCAAAAATTTTCATTGGCTGGTGAAACTGTTATGTAATTTTGAGGAACGGAAAACGCTGGGCAGCCGAACACCTGGATGTTGGTATTAATGGGTTTTCAGTTTTCCAAAAACAACCCCCAAAAAGGGGCCGTGAGGTTCCTATGTTGATCCTAGATCCTGCACAGCCTGAGAGATAAACACCAAAAGGAAAAAAGATGAAAGCTTTTCCCCCCCGGGGAGCAGCCCCAAAAAAAAAATAGGAAGCCCCCAAACGTAATGGGGTTAAAAAAGAAAGCCGGCCCAAAGACGAAAATAGAATGACAATGGGGGGACCAAGTGACTAGTAGGATTGGCAGGAAGATTACTTTCTGAACCCAAAACCCCCAAAAAAAACCAACAATTTGATTACAAAAATACTGAGATCACAGTTTCCCACCCCTAAATCAGATCCGTGTAACAAAACCAAGCCGCAGCTTTTTTAAAAGCAGGAAAAAGAAAAAGAAAAAATAACAGTGGCTCAGACAAACTGTAGGACACGGCCCCCGGGGGGGGACCCGGCTGTCCTCCAAAATGGCAGAAAATAGCAAATAGCAAGCAAAAAAAGAAAAGCAGAAAATATCTTATCTAAAGCAGCAGCGAGGCAAGACCCCAAAACTTCCAATTTTAACCAGGAACCACAAAAAGGGACCAAACAATTGATCACCGGGACCACATGGGGGGAACCCCCTTATTCAGCCCCGTCGTGATCCCCGATTTCCATTCCTGGGGAAAAAGGGTTTAGTCTGTCTGCAACCACCAGAGGGAGCCCCTGCTCTTCACAAAAAGATCCCCCCAAAAAAGACAGGTTACAGTGAATAAAAATTTTTGGCTTTCATTAAGATTTAAAAGAAAACATTATGATTTCAGTTGAAAAAAGAATGAAAAACAATGGACTAACGAAGAAATATTGAAGAAAGAAGTGAAATTAAAAAAAACAAAAACTGAAAGAAAAAAAAAAAAATCAAACAACACGGAACCAAACGTTCAATTAAGGGGGAAAAAAGGGGGAAAAACCCCAAAAAACTCTCACAAGAAAAATAAGAAAAATCTATGAGCCTCCTTTGGGAAGACATATCTAAACTTTCTGAAGAAGAAGCAAAAAATGGATTTTAACAAAAAAAAAAAAAATTAAAAACCCCTGCATATTCAAAACTGGACCTAACAGTTTTGCAGGGAAGAAAAGCCATAGGAGTAAAGGATTTTTTCCCCCCTTTTAAGACCAAAAAATTTTTTAGGGGTTTTTCCAGGCCAAATTTTTTCTTTTGACCACTGCACTTTATGTGCTTATAAACCGCAAAGCTTAAAAAGGGTCTTGGCGATTCTGAAAATGTTTTTTGAGACAATTTACTTCTGATGGGGAAAATTTTTCGATATAACTTCTTTTATTAAAAAAAAAAACAAAATATGGCGAAATTTTTTTAAAAAATTTTTAAATTTTCAAATTTTTAAATTTTTTTTCCCCTTTAAAAACGAGAGTTTTAAAAACACAAAAATAGTTTATAAATGAATTTATACTGTTACTTTACTCAGCACTTTGGAACAAATTTTTTTTTTTTTGGATGTAAAAAATTTTTAAAATTTGACCAGAGATTTCTTTTTTTCCCAAAAAAAATTTTAAAAAACCATTTTTTTTGGGCCACTTCAATTTGAAGTAATTTGGGGTTTAAATTGACAGAAAATCCCAAAAAAAGTGACCCTTTTCAAAAAACTCCCCCCCTCTTTTAAACCCATTCAAGAAGTTTTAACCCTTTGGTATTCACAGAATTGAAAAAAGGGGAAGGAAAAAATTAACATAATTTTTTTTCCCCCAAAAAAATTTTTTTTTTCCACAAAAATTTTTTCATTTTGTCGGGGGGATCAGGGAAAAGAAACCCATTTTTTGTAAAATTTTTCCTGAGACCCGATACCCCATGTGGGGGGAAAAAAAAATTTAAGGCGCACGGCAGGCTCAGGGGGGAAGGGCATCTTTTTCGATTTGATGTAAAAATTTTGGTGGAAAACGGACCCGGAAAACCCCTGTCGCGTTTGGAGAGCCCTTTTGTACCAAAAAAAGGGAAAAACCCCCATAATTGCCCCCCTTTTGGAAAAGACCCCCCAAAAGGAACCATCTAAATGTTGGTGGCATTTTTAACCCCCCAAGGGTTTTTACAGAAGGTTATAGCGAGAGCCGTAAAATTAAAAAAAATTTTTTTTTCCCAAAAAAGATTTTTCACCCCCAATTTTTATTTTTAAAAAGGAAAAAAGGTCCCAAAGTTTTTGTACAATTTGTCCAGTATGCTAATCCCCATATGGGGGGGTAAACCATTATTTGGGCACGGGGGAACTTGGAAGGAAAGCGCGCCATTTGACTTTTTGGCTGGAATTGGATTGGAGCCATTCGCATTTGGAAGTCCTGATGTGCCTAAAACGTGGAAACCCCCCCAATGCCCCCCATTTGGAAACAACCCCCCCCAAAAATTTCTAAATGTGTGGTGAGGCTTTAAAACCCCCAAGGCTTAAAAGTTAACGTAAGCCGCAAATAAAAAAATCATTTTTTTCCCCAAAAAAAAATGATCTTTTAACCCTTTTTTTTTTTTTTTCCAAAGGAAAAAAGGGCCCCCCAAAAGTTATTGGAATTTTTTCCGGGGTACGCTGATACCCATATGTGGGGGTAAACCCTATTTGGGCGCGGGGCGAGCGGGGAAGGGAAGCAGCGCCATTTGTTTTTTAGGCGGGGAATTGAGTTGGGGAAGCCTGTCGCATTTGGAGATCCCTAGGCCCCTAAACGTGGAAACCCCCCCATAATGCCCCCCTTTTGGAAACTAGACCCCCAAGGAACTTACAAAATGTGTGGGAGAGCTTTGAACCCCCCCAAAGGGTTCACAGAAGGTTATAAAAAGAGCAGAAAATTTTAAAAAAAATCATATCTTTTCCACAAAAAAGATCTTTTCCCAAAATTTTTTTTTTCCCAAAAAGGTAACGGCCCAAAAAAAAATTTTGTCAATTTGCCTGAGTACCTGTTCCCCAAAAGGGGGGGTAAAAACCACTATTTTGACGAAGGCAGACTGGAAGGGAAAAAGGAGCGCCTTTTGGAATGTAGACTTTGAGGAATGATCGGGGGTGTCTTCCGTTTGGAGAGCCCCTGTGTCAAAAAACAGTAAAAACCCCCCCCCCAAGGGGCCCCATTTTTGGGAAAATAGCTTCCCAAAGGGAATTATCTAGATTTTGGGGCACTTTGAACCCCCAAGTTTCACAAAAGTTTATAAGTAGACCGTGAAAAAAAAAAAAAATCATTTTTTTTTTCACAAAAATTTTTTTTTTGTCCCCAAATTTTTTTTTTTAAGGGTCGGGGGGGGAAAAGGGGCCCAAAGTATTGTGCAATTTGTCCTGGTCCTGCCCCCCGTGGGGGGAAACCACTGGACCCTTATGCGATCTTTGGAACAGAATGAACAAACAAAAGGGGGAAAAAATTTGGGTTTTTTTTTTACGAGTTCCTCGTGCGGTATTAGTGATTTGGCGACTTTTTTTTTGGGGGCGGTGGGATTACGCATACCAAATTTTCACCCCTTTTTTATTTTTACTTCTGTACACACTAAAAGACGTTTTTTTGGACAAATTTTTATAAGAAAAAATTTTTCATCGAGATTTTGAACTATAATTTTTCCTATTTCGGCCCACAAGTTATCTTGGGCTTATTTTTTTCGGGCGAGCT
The DNA here is from genome assembly GCA_033576555.1 of Oophaga sylvatica. NCBI lineage: Eukaryota > Metazoa > Chordata > Amphibia > Anura > Dendrobatidae > Oophaga > Oophaga sylvatica. The sequence continues at coordinate 8,124 of JARQOD010004571.1, forward strand.
GCGTTTTTACGGGGCCATATTTTGGGACATAACGTTTTTTGATGTTCCCCTTCCGATTTTTGGGAAGCAGAATGAAAAAAAAACCCGCATTTAGGAATTATTTTTTTTTTTTCGTGTGGTAAATTATAAAGCAGCTTTTTCTTTTGGGCACTCGATTACACGATCCTATTATTTTTTTTTATGTTTTTTGGGTTTTTTACACAAAAATTTTTATAGAAAAAAATAATTATTTTTGCATCGTTTTTCCGAGAATAACGTTTTTTATTTTTTTTCTGTCGATGCTGTATGGCAGCTTGTTTTTTGGGGCAAGATCGTTTTAGCCCCGGACCTTTTTTTTTTTATCCGCTTTATGATCGCGTGTTATTCACTTTTTCCCAAACTTTTGATGATACCGCTTGGAAAAAAAAATAATTTATACTTTTTTGTGTTTTTTTTTATGGCTTCCACTGAAGGGTTAAAAAAGGGTTTTGCTTTTATGGGGGGGGGGTTTTTACGGGGGCGGCGATACCAAAGTCATTTTTTTTTTGTTTTTTTTTTTTAAAATTTAAAAAAAAATGTGTTTTTTTAGGGGGGAAATTTTTTTTTTATTTTTTTAAAATTTTTTTTATAAATTTTTTTTAAAAAATGCTTTATTTCCTTTTCCCTTTATGGGACTTTAATTTTTTACTTTTGTTGGGTTAAAATGCTTGCAATGCTCCAGTTTTTCAATGCAGTCTAGGTGAAAGCTGCGTGCCATTGCCCCCAAAGGCTTTCCGTAGAAATTTACCCGGAGGTTGTCATGACAACCCCCAGGTCATCAAGGTAGGATTCGGCCCTGTAATTACTTGCGGGGACGCCGTCTGAGGCAGAGGGAGCTCCCGCACTTGCCGCCCCCTAAGCGCTGCGATCGCGCTCGATCGCAGCAGTCAGGGGGTTAAACAGCCAGGGGCAGCGGGGGCGCCGCTCCTGTCTGTCAGTGCAGGAAGCTCGGCCACGCAAGCGCTGAGCTCCTGCACTGATCGGGCAGAAGAGGCTGAAATTTCAGCCTCCTCTGCCTGATCGCTGCTGTGTTTGGGTCAGTCACATTGACTGACCAATCACAGCGCTGTGGGTGCGGGGACCGACTGCAAAGGTCCCCCACCTCTTGCTGTGCCTGTCAGCTGTCATATTGAAGAAAAAGCTAGCACAGCAAAGAAGGTGCCACAGTAGGTTTCCCAAACCGAATACTGTGTATAAAGAGACTGGGCACACTCGTGATAGTGTTTCAAGTGAAAATTTTTAATAAATGCCGTGGTCACTTAATCTAAAGCAAAACGTTTCGGTCAAGAGACCTTCATCATGTGCTAGTTATAGTGTTGTTATAGATACGGCATGACCTGCACATATAACTTCATGAAATCGCAGGGGATCATAGAGTCCGTTTTGACCCTGTGACAGCGGTGGATGCCGCGTCCTTGGTCCTAGGCTATTGAACTCACTGCGTTTGCACCTGTAGCCAGCATCCTCTGTAGATCTGAAGATTCTGTGAGACCGCGATCATGGAATCACAAAACGGACTCTATGTCCCCTGCGATTTCATGAAGTTATATGTGCAGGTCATGCCGTATCTATTAACAACACTATAACTAGCACACTGATGAAGGTCTCTTGACCGAAACGTTTGCTTTAGTTAAGTGACCACGGCTTTATTAAAAATTTTCACTTGAACACTTACCACGAGTGTGCCCAGTCTCTTTATACACAGTGTCAGCTGCATAGACAGCGTCGGCACTGAACTACCACTGTGTGTTTACACGCAGTGGTAGTCAAAAGGCTGGATGTGCACAGTCTGTCAAGGTGCCAAAACTGACACCCTGCCATGACGATTGTGCACTCCATGGACATTAAGGGGTTAAAGTAAAATACCAAGCAGATGGCACACCGGAAAGATATCGAGCAAGACTCGAAGCTAAAGGGTATTCTCAAAAATATGGAGAAGACTATGATGAAACATTTGCTCCAGTTGTCAAACACACTACTGTACAATAGAACTTTACTTACAGTTGCAGCAATGGAACAGATGGACTAAGACATCTGGATGTAAAGACAGCTTTTTGAATGGAGATTTAACAGAAGCATTTACATGGAACAACCTCCAGGATTCAAAGAGGGAAAGAAATCCAAAGTTTGTAAACTACAGAAAAGCATATATGGTTTAAAGCAAGCAGCTAAAGCGTGAATTACAAAATCACAGAAGTATTAACAAATGAAAAATTTCAAAGAAGCAAAGCTGATCCATGCTTGTACACAAAAAGGCTGAGTAATAGATGAATTTATGTACTTATATATGTAGACGACATTTTGATTTGTTTTTTAAACAAGAAAGGGATAAAAAAAAACATTCTAAAAACCCTGAAACAACATTTTGAAATCAAAGACTTAGGAAATGTAAAACAGTACCTAGGAATACAGATAGAAAGAGAAGACTGAAGTTTCCTACTAAATCAAAATCACATGATTCAAGACATACCAGAAAAATTTGGGACTAAAGGATGCAAAAACAGTAAAGTCTCCAATGGCAACTAATTATCTCAAAAAGATACTCCGAACCTCATGGCAGCTGATCCACACGGTCAGACAACTGTGCAAACTCCATTGAGAGAAAAAAAATCCTCCTCAGCACCCAGAGAAAAGAGGGAAAAATGCAACAAACAGAAAAAAAAAAAATCCTGACAACTCTGACATTTTTTTCTTTCCACACTATTTTTCCCTTCTGTGAGTCCATAAATTTTCAGTTTGGCTGGTGATACTGTTATGTTAAAGGGTATGCCCACTAAACAATATCGCTAACGGGTCGCTAAAAAACGTCACTATTTAGCGATCCCGTTAGCGATATTGTTCATGCGGCAGCTTCCAGCGACGAGTTTCCCGCTGTGATCTCGCTCGTCGCTGGAATCGCTCCGGACCCTATTTTCTCGTCGGCGCTCCCGCTGGGTAAGTACTAACGCTGTGTGGCCCTTTTCTTAGCGATTTAGCGTACTTTTTGTACCGCTAAAGTCGTTAAGAAGATCGCTAACCGCGATAGCGTAGTTAACTAAATCGCTAAATGCGGCAGCATTTAGCGATATAGAAACAACCCCCTAGCGATCTCATTAGTATGCAACGCTAACGAGATCGCTAGCGGGATAGCTTAGGGGCAGTACCTTTAGATATCTGAGGAGGACAGGAACAACAGCTGGGCAGCCGAACACCTGAGATGTTTGGTATCTAATGGGTTGCAGATTCCTAAACTAACCACACAACTAGAGGTAGCCGTGGAGCGTTCCTACGCTGATCCTGACGCCTCGTCACAGCCTGAGAGATAACTACACCAAAGGCAGAAAGATGAAAGCACTGCCCCGGAGCAGATCCCCAAAAGAAAATAGAAGCCCCAAAAATTGTAATGGTGGTTAGACAAGAAGAAAGCACGGACACAGACAGAAAATAGAATGAGCAAACGCTGGGGCCACAAGCGACTAGATAGGATAGGACAGGAGAGATTACTTTCTGCAACTCAGAAAACCCTACAAAAATCCAACAATTCTGATTACAAAAATACTGAGATCACACATCTCGCCACCCACTAATCAGATCTCAGTGTGAACAAAACCAAGCCGCAGCTGCTGACAAGCAGGAAAAAGCAAATGAAAAAATCAACAGTGGCTACAGACAAACTGTGAGGAGCACAGGCCCCAGGAGGGGACCCGGCTGTCCTCCACAAATGTGCAGGAAACTATGCAAATAGCAAGCACAAAAAGAAAAGCAGAAAATATCTTATCTGAAAGCATCAGACGCAGGCAAGACACCAGCAAACTTCCAAATGAACCAGGAACCACAATAGAACCAGAACAATTGACACCGGTGACCATCATGGAGGGAACCCCCTTATATCAGCCAGTCAGTGATCCCAGATTGCCATTCCTCGCTGGAAGGTTCAGTACTGTCTGCAACCACCAGAGGGAGCCCCTGCTCATTCACAACATAGATCCCAAGACAGACAGAGTTACAGTGAGTAACAGTGTGACTTCATTGAAGATTTAAATGAAAACATTATGATTTCAGTTGAAACAAAGAATGAGAAAAAACAATAGTGACATAACTGAAGAAATATCTGATGAGAAAGAAAGTAGAAATTAATGAAGAAAAAAATACTGAAAGTAAAGAATCACAACTACAAACAGACACGGAACCAAGACGTTCAATAAGAGAGAACAAAGGAAAACCACCAAAACGTCTCTCATACAAACAAGTTAAAAAAAAATCTATGAGCCTACCTCTTGGGAAGACATATCTAAACTTCTGAAGAAAAGCTAAAAAATGGATAGAAGCAACAGAAACAGAAATTAAAACCATGCATGATTCAAATACATGGACACTAACAGATTTTGCCAGAAGGAAGAAAAGCCATAGGATGTAAAGGATTTTTAACCCCTTACGACCAACCCATTTTGTTGGTTAATGACCAGGCAATTTTTACATTTCTGACCACTGTCACTTTATGTGCTTATAACTCTGCAAAGCTTCAACGGATCTTGGCGATTCTGAGAATGTTTTCTCGTAAACATATTGTACTTCATGATAGTGGTAAAATTTCTTCGATATAACTTGCGTTTATTTATGAAAAAAACAGAAATATGGCGAAAATTTGAAAATTTTCAAAAAGATGGACAGTGAAAAGAATATGCTACCAAACAATGAAGAATACAGAACAGCAATAGGAAAACTATGTATCTTGCAACCATTACAAGACCAGACATTGCAGCAGCAGTAGGAATCCTGAGTAAAAAGGGTATCAAAACCAAATAAAGCTGGCTGGAATGCCGTGAAGAGAGTAATACGTTATTTGAAAGGAACTAGCAATGTTAAGCTGAAATTACCCACAGGTGTAATTGCATTTTAACAGGATATGTTGATGCAGATTGGGCTGGAGATCCAACTGACAGAAATATACCAGTGGACATTTTTTTTCTCTCAGGTGGACCAATAAGTTGGACAAGTAAGAAACAGTCAATTGTGAACACACTTCAACAGAACAGAATATTTTCAGCAGCACATGCGAGTCAAGAAGTACTGTGGTTAAGACAATTGTTAACAGACCTAGGGACAACCACAGTTGGAACCAACCAAACTAAAAGAGGACAATCAAGGATGTCTTGTTCTTGCTCAATGGAAAGAGTCAATCCAAGAACCAAGCATATTGATGTGAAAATCATTTCTTGAGAGATCTCAGGATCAAGGAGTCTTGAAGTTGGAGTATTGCCCTACTGAAGAAATGACAGCAGACATTTTCACGAAGGCGTTGAATGCTGATAAACATCAGAGACTAAAGAAAAGTTGGGTTTGATTGAATAAGTCCTTATTGTTGAGAAGGGTGTTGGCATATGCAACAGATTAGGACTGATTATAAGTAAAAGGAGGACTTTATGCTGACCTGACAGTAGATGGCGATGTTGTGTAACGTTTTCTTCTGTTTAAATGTATTGTATAAGAAATAGTCTCACTTGTACTTTCACTTTCGTTTTGTTCCTGTTTCCCGATGCAAAAGCTGGAATGACTGGGTATTTTTCCTTTACCTCAGATGTATCAGAAGTAAAAGCTTGTTTAAAGAAACACCCCGAGCACACTCAATTTTGGTAAAAAAATATATTGAAGAAACTCTGGTATTCTTTCTTGAATTTTATTAAAGCGTTCCAGTGAAGTTCAAGGTATTTAGAAAGTAAATAATGCACAGCCCCAACGTTTCGGCCTGACCGGCCTTTGTCAGGGGGTATTTTCTGTTTAACAAATTAATAAAAAAAAGTCACTACATGTGAACAACATCCAAAACATAATGAATGTATATAGCATATACACAGTATAGTGGAAAAAGAAATAGGTAATAAAATATAGTCTATATGTGTGGCTAAGTACATATCTCAGTTTAAGTTATATGAATAATCAATAGGGGGAAAAAAACATAAACTATTCTATTGTGAATGGTGCTATATACATGTTGCTGCGATGTGTCTGGTTACCACGCCATGTGTGAACAATTTAGAAATCCTATCATGTGCTATGATTTAGAGGAACACTTCTATTTGTAATGGAATTCATTGACAATTAAATGATACACGCCGTAAAGCATTTGGACAATTCAGATATCCTTTAAATATAAAATAAATTGACATAAGAAACCGTAACCAAAGAAAAAAAGGGGAGTAAATAGTTTAATCCTGGTTGCATAAGGTTAAATGACCTAAGACATGATCCATGCAGAACCGCAACTGAGAGTGCAGACTTGTGGTCTTATAATAAAATCCCAGGACAAGGAGTAAGTAATATACATATTTACCTGTGACTTATTAGGAAAGACGTGCGCGGTGAACTCCGGTGAAGCTCTGTGCTCATAATGTCTTGGGAGCTTCTTATACACGCGGTGCGCTGTGTCATGTGATCTCTAGCCGTAAGTAATACTTCCTGTAGCGGCCGTGGGAAAGTGCTGACGTCACGCGCATGCGCATTTGTGAGAGGGGATCGCTCCTATACTGTTCTAGTGAATAGATCATGTGAGGAGTTTCTAATTGTTATAATTATGAGATAAGCCAGTTCGGGGCTCATTAAGTCACCTGAAAATGAGAAAAGAGGAACATACAATTACAATATATCAAAAAATAAGATAAAATTAAAAAGTTGCTAAATCTCAATACATGGTAAGAGGAACTCAGATGAAGGCTTCATATTCCCTGTTTAAGCCCATCGGTTCCAAAGTTTGCAATGTGAAGATCCAGAAGGCTTCTCTGGTTTTCAATAGTTTAATCCTGTCTCCCCCCCTGCGTAAGGCAGGGACATGGTCAATAATCTGGTATTTTAGTTGGGAAATATTGTGACCCATGGCTATAAAATGGGCTGGTACTGGTAACATCAATTTCCTGCATCTGATGGTGGACTTATGTTGAGATATCCGGTCCCGGATATGTTGGGTGGTCTCCCCAACATATCCGAGACCGCACGGACACTTTATCAGATAAACCACATATGTGGAATCACATGTGAAAAAGTTGTTAATCTGATAAACCTTACCTGATCTAGGGTGAGTGAAAGAATTTACCCTTTGTGATGTTTGAGCATTGTAAGCAATGCAGGCACGGGAACGTGCCTTTCTTTGGAGTGGATAAAGTCCTTTGTCTGCTATATGTTCTGTCAGACCCAATGTCCGCCTTTACTAAGAGACTCCGTAAATTCGGAGGTCTTTTGTAGCACATAAATGGACGATTCCTGAATTCTACTACATTTGGATATGCTTTGTTGAGTAAACACACATTTATAAACATCATCTATTTCGCGCACATGCGAAATTCTGGAAACGTTTCATTGATGATGTCTTTATGATATGGCTAGGGGATGAGTTGTCTTTGAGTGTTTTTGTTAAAGATATCAATTCTGTTGTACCCAATTTGACATTCACCATGCAACATCATAGAACCAACATTAATTTTCTTGACACTTCGGTGATATCGAACACTGACGGATCTGTAGACATAGATCTTTATACTAAGCCTACCGACAAAAATAGCTTGCTGCATTTCAGTAGCTGCCATCCTTCACACATCAAGAAATCATTACCCCGTTCTCAACATCACCGAGTAGCCAGGATAGTATCTAATCCAGATACTAAGAAACAAAGACACAGCGAAATGACAGATAATTTTGTGAAACGGGGCTACCCTTTGTCATTAGCATCCCAGGTTACAACTATGTCTGTTCCACCTTTACGTTATACCTCACGCAATCAAAACAGAATACCCTTTGTCGCCACTTTTCATCCATTTATATCTGCTTTCAGAGATTGTATCAACAGACATTGGAATTTACTCAACAAAGCATATCCAAATGTAGTAGAATTCAGGAATCGTCCATTTATGTGCTACAAAAGACCTCCGAATTTACGGAGTCTCTTAGTAAAGGCGGACATTGGGTCTGACAGAACATATAGCAGACAAGAGACTTTATCCACTCCAAAGAAAGGCACGTTCCCGTGCCTGCATTGCTTACAATGCTCAAACATCACAAAGGGTAATTCTTTCACTCACCCTAGATCAGGTAAGGTTTATCAGATTAACAACTTTTTCACATGTGATTCCACATATGTGGTTTATCTGATAAAGTGTCCGTGCGGTCTCGGATATGTTGGGGAGACCACCCAACATATCCGGGACCAGATATCTCAACATAAGTCCACCATCAGATGCAGGAAATTGATGTTACCAGTACCAGCCCATTTTATAGCCATGGGTCACAATATTTCCCAACTAAAATACCAGATTATTGACCATGTCCCTGCCTTACGCAGGGGGGAGACCGGATATAAACTATGGAAAACCAGAGAAGGCTTCTGGATCTTCACATTGCAAACGTTGGAACCGATGGGCTTAAACAGGGAATACGAAGCCTTCATCTGAGTTCCTCTTACCATGTATTGAGATTTAGCAACTCCCCTTCACAAATGCGCATGCGCGTGACGTCAGCACTTTCCCACGCCCGCTACAGGAAGTATTACTTACGGCTAGAGATCACATGACACAGCGCACCGCGTGTATAAGAAGCTCCCAAGACATTATGAGCACAGAGCTTCACCGGAGTTCACCGCGCACGTCTTTCCTAATAAGTCGCAGGTAAATATGTATATTACTTACTCCTTGTCCTGGGATTTTATTATAAGACCACAAGTCTGCACTCTCAGTTGCGGTTCTCGCATGGATCATGTCTTAGGTCATTTAACCTTATGCAACCAGGATTAACTATTTACTCCCCTTTTTTTCTTTGGTTACGGTTTCTTATGTCAATTTATTTTATATTTAAAGGATATCTGAATTGTTCCAAATGCTTATACGGCGTGTATCATTTAAGTGCCAATGAATTCCATTACAAATAGAAGTGTTCCTCTGAAATCATAGCACATGATACGGATTTCTAAATTGTTCACACATGGCGTGGTAACCAGACACATCGCAGCAACATGTATATAGCACCATTCACAATAGAATAGTTTATGTTTTTTTCCCCCTATTGATTATTCGATATAACTTAAAATGAGATATGTACTTAGCCACACATATAGACTATATTTTATTACCTATTTCTTTTTCCACTATACTGTGTATATGCTATATACATTCGTTACATTTTGGATGTTGTTCACATGTAGTGACTTTGTTTATTATATTTGTTAAACAGAAAATACCCCTTGACAAAGGCCGGTCAGGCCGAAACGTTGGGGCTGTGCATTATTTACTTTCTAAATACCTTGAACTTCACTGGAACGCTTTAATAAAATTCAAGAAAGAATATCAGAGTTTCTTCAATATATTTTTTACCACATTGAGTGTGCTCGGGGTGTTTCTTTAAACATTGACACTTACCATTTTCCCAGTAGCACCTATTTGCAGGAGTGCATGAGACCTTTCCCACTAGAAGTAAAAGCTTGTTATCCCATGAAGCCTGCTCTGTGAAGTTTTCTACTGCAAAGGTGTGGATTCAGAAGCTGTGCAACAAAGTTTACCCCACAGGGGAAAATGTTGGCTAGCTCATACACAAACAACGGGATGGAAAAAGGGAAAGGAAGGGCTTAATAGCAGGGAACAAGTGATGGGGCATCTCCTAACACAGCCTGTGCCTAAGCTTCCCTAATGCCCTATGCGGGACCTTCCCCCTGCTGCCATCATGTGCCTAGTCCCTAGTTGTCACCTTACTATACCCAGGCTAGTGCACTGACTGGCAAGGACACTAGCCTCACCCCTGCAGATGGTATTAACACAGGGAGTAGTGACAAGCACAAGACAGACAAGGAAAGAGAAGACACTTAGCTCCAGCCACCGCCATCAAGCTCCACACAGCAGAGGACACGAAATCAGGAAACCGAACTCCATAGAGGTAGCAGATAAATTGCTGGCACCAGAGAGCTTCAAACTCCTAGGCTGGTCTTCATAGAATAACTCTATTACCAACCGTCAGCTGATGCATTATGTGGCTATTTAAATGATGGTGGGAGTGGTCAGCACCCAATTCAGCTGACCTAGGAACACAGCAGCTTCCAGCAAGAAAACTGACATTAATCCTGTTAGTGTTCGAGTTCCTAATGCTGCACAAGGGGAATCTCGAGCCATTCCCGCTGTGGTCCCCCATCTGTCTCCGGCCGCAGTGGAACCTGCTCAGCAGAGACGTCGGTCCCAGCGTCTTGCCCGGTCTAATACTGTGCAGAGACTTGCTGCTGCCTCTCCTGGATCTTCGGTTATAACCAGTGCTGGAGCAGGCAGATTTGGGACTGTCCTCTGTTTCTTCTTCTGAGCATGCCCAGGGCAAGATCTCCCATTGGAGATCAGGGGTCACATGCTCAGATACAGCTACGACTCCTATTGGTCCTCCAGGAAGGTCCTGTAGCTGTTTGTGATCTGAAGCAGCTTTCTATTGGTCCTTTCTGGAAGGTCTTTTACTCGTGGCTGCTATAAAAGGTTGTCCGGACCGCACAGCCGTGTGCTAGTATCAAACCTTTATGTGCTTTGCGCCAGTATGGTCATGTGTGTGTGTGGTTAGAGCGGCTGAAATACGCCATTACAATACCGACCTAATCGGTGAGGAGATTGGTATGCTAGCTGGTCAGGTTCGGTGTCTTAGATGCCTTTAGAATACCGGCATAACCGGTGAGGAGTTTGGTTGCCATATTCAGGGCCTGGCGTACAGATGCCATAGATAGCGCATGACCACTTTCTATGTTCGCTTAGCAGTCAACTGTGTACCTGGACACAGTGGGGTTTCTCGGCGGCTCTGTGACGCAACAGGGTTCGCTTTAAAATGCTAGTCAGCGCCCTAGCGTTTTACTTTGCGGCTCACTGAAGCTAAGTGAGTTCGCACTTATTGCCATATAGCGCTGCGGCATTTATACTTACTAGCAGCAGACTCTGACTGCACGGTGGACCCCGGGCTGCGAACGCACCTCTCTATATTATTTATTAAGTGCGTTCCGCAGACGCTAACAAATCCTTGCTGGCATAAAAGCAAAACACTTTTAAATTAAAGCAGAGCCAGAGCTGTCATGAATCCAAAAATGAATCGTGACACCCACTCAATGTCATTTAACCTAAATTTCCTTAACTGCACCCTCTCTATAAACAATATGCAACACTAAAACAATAACTTTAGAGAGAAATAAACAAAAATCTGTCAAAAAGCACAGGCCTATGAATATGCTCACACAGCCACACAGGAAAGACAGAAGAAATTAAGAAGAACCTCACAACAAACAGAATACATGGAAAACCTCCCAGACCCCCAAACATAAATGAAAGAAATGGGTACTGGGGAGGAAGACACACAAATAAGCAAAAGGAAATGCAACAGAGATTAACCAGGTAAAATAATACCTAGATGAGGATCTGAATCTCCAAACACCATCTGTCTTGAAATATAGCTAGAAAAAGATACAGGTGCAAGGTGAGTTTAAATAGCCCCTCCCAAGAAATGATAGGACAGTTACAAATAGGGAAGTGAGAGACATCTGAATAGACGTAACACAAAGAAAGGAAAGAAAAGACAAAAGAACAATCAACAGTTGGACAAAACTGGCTATGGCTCAACAGAAAGAGAGTCCAACTATACAGCAAGAGTTCCCCGGATCAAGTCCTGAAACCGAGGCATGACAATGTCATTAAATAGATAGATATTTAGGATTTAGGATTAAAATTAATTTGTGTTTCAGACCACCCCTCTAAGAGAGAAAAAAGAGGACAGCTTGAGCTTTGATCTTCATGCTGGTCAGTTTTTTTTTTACCCATGTGAGCAAGAGATGCCTTTCTATCAGCTGATGTAGAGATGTAGTTCCTAAATGATGTGTGCCATGATGTCCATGACTAATTTTCCAATAGCAGAGCCTGCACACAGCAAGGTGGAAAAGAATTCCCAAACCAGAGATGGCAGGGTAAGGTGCTCGAGTGAGGTAGTTGTGGACGAGCTGCTGCTCCTGCTTGCTCTGACACTCTACAGGAAAATCGTGTCCCAGTCCCAGTGTGCTGTTAGGTGTGGGGTGCATCACACTCACTTGTGAACCATAGGGCTCTGATTACTCCAGGCCCCCATCTTCCGGAATTGCTGCATACAATCCAGTGGTTTTATACAATCAAACGTTTACTGATGAATTGATAGTTATTACAGTGGATGATGTAGGATAGAGCACAACAGGTTTCAGTCTTTCCCTCAGGTAGCAGACATAAGTTCAACCCTAGCACTTGTTCTGCATGGAGCATCCCTTCTTCTGCTGACTCCACTAACACTAAGGATTCCTCTCCACCGATGGCAGTGCACCCGGATTCCATTACCTTCCATCTTTCACCAAAGTCTGCAGGCATGATGTGCCCGATGGCTGTGATGCCAGTCTCGAGGTCCACGGGCCAACAGACATATCCGCACAAAATGGGTATATGGTATTCCACTGCCCCGAGTGATAGGCCCATGTTGGCCATTGCAGCCCACTGCACATGACCTCAACAATTAACTTACTTATCTTTACATCTACTCCTATCTCATTCTCTTCCCTTACAGTATATTACTAATAACCTTTCCCCTTTTATACATGAAACACTTATTCTTACAACACTATCAAGGGATTCCCTCATTATCCCTTCTATTCTACACATTTCCTTGACACATTACATAGGGATTCTACACATACACATAAAATGCATAAAAAAATGCATTACACTGTTCTCATTAAATTTATGCATTAATTTATGCATATGGCGGTTGTCTTCAGGGCAGGGACAGGGTAAGTCAGTCCACATTCTCACAGCTGCACATAGGAATTGCTACGACCTCCACGAGAGTTTTTAGGCACTGCTGAAATTAATATACTAAGATCAGTCCCGACATTCCCTACTCCCAAGATTACCACAGAAGAAGTTGATCTTCCCTCAGAAGATCCTCTTCAGCATGATCTGGTTACCAAACATCATCAACATTATCTGTTACTCAGCTCACAGTTGTTTTAGTGTGTGAAACGTCCTGAGCTCCCTGCTCCCACACCTGAGTTCCACCTGTAGATTTTCCCTGACTTAAAATGCCGATACAACTACCAGCACTCCTACCATCTCAGCTCACAGAGCCAGCAACATAGCAATTGAATCATCTCCTCCATCTCCTTCACCTCCATGACATGAGATTTCATTTTCACCTAGGCAGACAAAGATAATTAAAGAATATTGCTAATGCCAAAGTAACGTTATATACACTATTACTTTTTTTTTCATTTAGAAATCTGCAAAATTGTCTGATTTGGGATCAGCTCTATAGAAATTTATATGATGGCATTTATGGTCTACAAAAAGGTGAAAAAATATATAGTTGTATTAAATTTATGAATGTAGCTATAACTGTAATTCCTGATATCTATTTTTGTACAGAATGATATTTATGGATGTAATAAACTTTAGAACCCTTAACCCATAATTTGATGCATTAAAAAATTAAAAACTATGAAAGTGGCAGAAACCATCTCATAAGTTATCTGAATAAATGTATTAAATGTTTACAGCCGATAGAATCCATTGCAGTGCAACACATGCCATAATTTAACAAACAGTTTCAAACATTTTAATAGTTTGACTTTTTTATGACTTTTTACATTCTGTTCTGCAGCTGGACATATTTCCTCTTTCAGAGGATCCCAGTGATAATTTCCCTAGGCAACAAGCCAGCACAATGAGATGTAACCTACAGCACATACAACAAGGACATGGGCTCTACTCCAATGTTTTCTGCCAGTATTTTATAATGAATGAAAACCTTTGAAAATGTGTTAATCTTATACAAGATCACCTTATTTTTTTTCTCTTGGGCCCAACTGTACTGTTTTGGCTGAAAGTCATCAGTGACTCATTTATTACATAGCATTTATATATTTATTTATTATTTTAAGTTGCAAGGCTATGCACTTCAATAATAGTGAACTAACTATATATCTCTGTTGATGTTGCTTCCACTTGTCATTTACAATCTCAGTCTGGCTTATTGTTTGCAGATACATGTCAGTAAGTATCTGTTGTGATCACCTAATCTCACATCAACTCTAAATTATGATATCATGTACCGTATATACTCGTGTATAAGCCGAGATTTTCAGCACCTTTTTTTGTGATGAAAATGCCCCCTCGGCTTATACACGAGTCATAGGGCAGAAATCAGCGAGTGAGGGGATGCGGCGGCAGGAGCCGGTGGCTGGGACATCATACTCACCCTCCCCGTGACATCACTGAACGTCCCTGCGATCCTGCGTTCTCCCCGGCTTCCTGCAGCTCTCCAGCGCTGAGCGGTGACGTAATACTCGCTCATTAAGGTCATGTAATATGGACGCGATGCCACTCCCATGGGCGTGGCCTCCATATTCATGGCCTTAATGAGCGGTATTACGTCACCGCTCAGCGCTGGAGAGCTGCAGGAAGCCGGGAGAACGCAGGATTGCCGGCCGGGACGTTCAGCGATGGCACGGGGAGGGTGAGTATGATGGAGGAGGATGGGGGGAGCATGGAGGAGGACAAGGAGCACGGAGCAGGACGGGGGGGAGGACAGAGAGCACAGAGCAGAACGGGGGGAGGACGGAGAGCACGGAGCAGAACGGGGGAGGACAGAGAGCACGGAGTCGAAGGGGGGAGGACGGAGAGCACAGAGCAGAACGGGGGAGGACGGAGAGCACGGAGAAGAACGGGGGAGGACGGAGAGCACGGAGCAGGACGGGGGGAGGACGGAGAGCACGAAGCAGAACGGGGGTGGGCACAGAGGAGAATGGGGTAGTGCAGAGCAGGGCGGGGAGGATGGAAAGCATGGAGCAGGACAGGATAATGGAGCAGGAGGAGGGGAGCACAGAGGAGAATGGGGGCGCACAGAGCTGGATGGGGGAGCACAGAGCAGGACGGCAACTTATACACCCGGCTTATACGCGAGTCAATAAGTTTTCCAAGTTTTGTGGCAAAATTAGGGGGGTCGGCTTATACACGGGTCGGCTTATACACGAGTATATACGGTAAATGTTTCTGGTATAATTTGTCCACAAAATCGATAATCACAACAGTGATCACAAAATTAAAAGAACATGCTCACATAAATCTAAACTAATTTGAAAAGCAAATTTGTTTGCCATTGAGCTATCCAATTAAAGGGAACCTCTCGCATTTTACATGAAGTCCGATCAGTGGACAGCATGATATAGAGAAGAAATTGAACAGAATGATATAGTGGTTAGTTGGAAAAAATCAGTATAACTTGTATTTTATTCATTGAAATCCCTGTTGTTTGTATCCATGTGAGTTCAATGGGTGGTCCTAGACAGTGACTGCCAGCAATCTCTGCATGCATAGTCTTACAGAGAAGACTGTTGATCACTAATCATCCATATGCATTAGATTGTTGGCCGAGCCTGCCGCTGTCTGTGGGTTCAGCTGACATCGTAAATATTGCCTTGATATCTATTTTACAGCTTCAATATGAGAGTAGTATGCAAAATAAAATAAATGTGAGCTGGATAACGCCCTTAGGCCGGAGTCACACACAGTGACAAAAAATCGGACCGTTTTAGTCGGTCGATTATCGCAGCAAAATGTCATGAACAGTCATCCGTCTGGCATCTGATTTTCCTGGAAAGATGCGATTTAGTCGCATCTGACCGTAGTTGTAACATCCGATTTACATCCGACTTGCGAGATTTTCTCGCAGGCTTGCAAAACCGACATATAATGGATCCAAATGAATAGTATTTAATTCACAAAAGAAAGAATAGATATATACACATAGAAACACATATATATATATATATATATACATGTCATTGTGACATATATATGCATATATTTATAATTCATACACTTCTACATACTGTAATAGCCGATAATTCAATTGCCGGCATTTGTGAAACTACAGACCCGACATGAAATGACACATGGTTTACATACAGTTAACCATGTAATTTCATGTAGTTTGATATATGGTTTTAACTTACAATTACATGAGTGTATGTGTGCAAAATTGCAGACATGTAGTGGTTAATTAATGGTGTAAATTTGTTGAAAAAAAATGCGAGGGCTCCAGCTGTATTTTCTCCACCAGACAGACAAAGCAAGCGATTGAGGCAAATAATAATAGCCCGGGGAGGGTGCATTTATTTTGTGCCCCCCATGGCTACTAACATCTGCCCCCAGACACCCCAGAAAAGGCAAATCTATAATTAGATTAGCCCTTTCTGGCACTTTGCCCGTCTATTCCCATTGCCCTGTAGCGGTGGCGAATGGGTTAATAAGTGGTTAATGCCACCATGCAATTGAAAGGTAACTTTAAGCCAGGTTAATAATTGAGAGCTGTCAATTAGACAACTATCAATTATTAATCCTATTGTATGAAAGAAAAATCAAACACTACACTTTAATAAAAAATCATTTTAATGAAATAAGCAAACAGTTTTTGACCATCTTTTATTTTCCTGCTAAAACCATTTCCTGTAATAAAAATAAAATAAAAAAGCAAAATGATTCTTACCTATCCGATGCACAGTCAGGTCCCACGCTGTAATCCATCAGAAAGGGTTAACAGGTTACAGCTAGCAGGCAGCTAATGCTGCCTGCTGAGCTGTTATCCCCTGAATGAATAAGTTCCTCTCCTGGCGAAAGGAGAGGAAGTGATTAATGTGTGAAGCTTAATTGATTCTTCCCACTTTCACTTCAGGTCAGGTCACCCTGACCTGACCTGAAGTGAAAGTGGGAAGCAATCAATTAAGCTTCACACACTAATCACTTCCTCTCCTGTCGCCGGGAGAGGAATTGATTCATTCAGGGGATTATAGCTGAGCAATAAAATATGGTCCAAAACTGTGTCTTTATTTCATTAAAAGGATTAATAATTAATGTGTGTGTTTTTTTTCCTATCATACAATAGGATTAATAATTGATAGTTGTCAGATTGACAACTCTCAATTATTAACCTGGCTTAAAGTCACCTTTCAATTGCAAGGTGGCTTTAACCCATTATTAACCCATTCGCCACCGCTACAGGGCAATGGGAATAGACGGGCAAAGTGCCAGAAAGGGCGAATCTAATTATAGATTTGCCTTTTCTGGGGTGGCTGGGGGCAGATGTTAGTAGCCAGGGGGGCAGAAAATAAATGCACCCTCCCTGGGCTATTATTATTTGCCCCCACTCGCTTGCTTTGTCTGTCTGGTGGTGAAAATACAGCGGGAGCCCACACATTTTTTTTCAACGAATTTACACCATTAATTAACCCCTACATGTGTGAAATTTCACACACATACACTCATGTAATTGTTAGTGAAAACCATATATCAAAATACATGAAATGACATGGTTAACTGTATGTAAACCATGTGTCATTTCATGTCGGGTTCTGTAATTTCACAAAAGCCGGCAATTGAATTAGCGGCTATTACAGTATGTACTGTAGAAGTGTATGAATTATAAATATATGTATATATATATATATATATATATATGTCACAATAACATATATATATATATATGCATATATATATATATAATATAATGTATTCTATGTGTGTATATGTATTGATTCTATTCTTTATTAAAGCTGTCAGTGTGATTTTACAGTATAGCCGGGGATGAATTGCCAGCTTTTCTAAAGGACACCGGTGCGATTTAATCGCAAGTCACATGTGCGGTCCGTTTGTAATCCGATTTTTCATCGCACCCATAGACTTGCATTGGCGATTGTCGACCCACAATCGGTGACAATCGCAGCATGCTGCGATTGCACTCGGACGTTTAAAACGGACCACAAAAAATTGGATACTGGGAGCTGCTCCATAGATTAACATAGGTCCGACTGCAATGCGATATTTCATCGCATTGCAGTCGTCCGATTTTGTCGCCAGTGTGACTCCGGCCTTAGTTCTGTTGTTGCATGTTTGCAGCAGGGATACAGCTGGTATCAATTGGGATGACTATTCACCCGGGGTTTCAGAAACCAGACCTGTGGTGATCAGCTTATTGCAGGGAAGGCTTCAGTATACAGTAAGTTTTCTTTGTCTATTAACTAGGCTGAGCCTGGAATGCTACTTACATATCAGTGTAAGGAGAGAGGAATCAAATAAATCAAAGTTTAACCCCTTAACGACCGCCGATATGCCTTTTCACGGCGGTCATTAAGGGTACTTAAACCACAGCGCCGTTAATTAAAAAAGTGAATAGCGCCCCCCACAGTTGCATTTTCTCCGGGGTCTCGGCGATCGCAATAAAAAAAAATAATAATGTGCCATTTAATTTCTCTCTCCTCTGATGTGATCGGACATCAGAGGAGAGAGAAATATGGTCCCCGATTCCCCCCTTGTGGCCCCAGGGCCCTCCGGTGTCTCCCGGTGGGCGCCGCCATCTTTGATGGTGAGAAAATGGCGGGCGCATGCTCAGTGCACCCGCCGAGATGTGCTGGGGGGGCTTGGGCAATTTTCTCTGGGGTCTCAGCTGCCGGGGGTAGCCGAGATCCCAGAGAACATGATCTGGGTCGGTATTTACCGACCTCGGTGTTGCGATCGCCGTTATAACAGTATAACGGCGACCGCAACAAAAAAAAAGATTTCTCTCCCCTCTGATGTGATCGCACATCAGAGGGGTGAGAATTAGGGTCCCCAGTTCCCCCGGTCCCCCCCCTGTACCTTACTGTCCCCTCTGCGTCTTCGGATCCTCCCCCTGTCCTGCTATCCTTCCCCTGTCCTCCGTCAGCTACCCCTAGCCTGCGATCGTCCCGGCGTCTTCTTACAGCAGATTCAAAAAAAGATTCATTCATTCTCCAAAAGTACATTTTGATCACTGAGATAAACTGTCTGTAATGTATGTAGTACAGTTCATATAGCGTCTTGTGCTTGGGTGCGATGAACATACATGAGACACAGGTTTGATATAGAAAAGTCCTGTATTACTTCATACAAGTTGGCAGAAATAGTCACACAGTTTGCAGACACAGAAACAGGAGACACAGCAGGCCAGAGTAATCCAAGCTCAGCAATCACTCTCCCATACAGATTCAGGATCTTCTTCTCTGTTACCGTAAGTCCATGCAAACGTGGGTCTTTCAAAGAGCAGGGTTCAGAGTCCACAAGTGCTTCAGAGTTCCTCAGTAGGAATAGCTGGAGTACAAGGTCCAAGGCTTACAGGAGTCAAGTCACAGGTTCACTGCAGGCTAGATTCTGAAGCACTGATTGCTCAGCTGTGGCTGCTTAAGAAGCAAAGGAGAGAATCAGGGCAGGAACATGCAAGCTGGAAACTCCATTTTGACTGAGGGCAAGATAGCTGCAGCAAGACAGAAAGTAAAATGGCTGACGAACAAACTAAGTTTCAGGAATATATACATAGAACCTTACATTACTCCCCCCTTAAGGACAACCTCCGGATGACCTCAGACCAGGCTTGTGTGGGTACCTCTGATGAAACTGACGAGAAAGCGAGGAGCATTAACGTTATTGACCGGTTCCCATGAGTTGTCCTCCACTGGGTAGCCCTGCCATTTAATCAGATACTGTAACTGATTTCTATACAACCTGGAATCTAAAATCCTTTCCACCACAAATTCTTCCTGACCATCGACTAGCACTGGGTCAGGGCAAGGAGAGGAACGTCCAGGAAACGTATTGGGTGTCGCAGCCTTTAGTAGGGATACATGAAAGACAGGGTGGATTCTCATAGTTCTGGGCAGTTGAAGACGACAAGCAACGGCACTTATAATTTTACTGATTTTATAGGGTCCAATGTACTTATGTCCCAACTTAGACGATGGAATCCTTAACTTAAGATTTCTGGTTGACAGCCAGACCAAGTCTCCTACCTTGAAAGCTGGTGCAGGTTTACGAAATTTATCTGCTGCTTTCTTGTACCTTTCTTGAGCCGATTCCAGATTTTCCTTTAGAAGATCCATATTCTTCTGTAAAGACGTGATTCTTTCAGTCACTGCTGGTAAAGGCGTTTCTATGGGAAATCGTGGTAGAATGTTAGGATGATAACCTAGATTAGAGTAAAAAGGAGACTGTTTAGTGGAGGCACTCTGAGAGTTGTTATACGAGAACTCAGCTAATGGAAGTAGATCCACCCAATCATCCTGTAGGTGGCAGATAAAGCAGCGGAGATACTGCTCCAGGGTTTGATTGGTTCGTTCGGTCTGTCCATTAGTCTGGGGATGAAAAGCAGAAGAAAGGTTTACTTTAATGTCCAATGCTGCACAGAAATTTTGCCAAAACCTAGAAGTGAATTGCACCCCTCGATCCGAAATAACCTCATCCGGTACTCCATGTAAGCGAAACACATCTTTAATCATCAAATCTGATGTCTGTTTTGCAGTGGGTAAGCCGACACAAGGGATAAAATGAGCTGCCTTTGTTAGACGGTCAACCACCACTAGAATGGTGTTCTTCCCCTGAGAGGTTGGTAACTCCACAATGAAGTCCATAGAAATGGATCCCCACGGGCGGGACGGGGTGGGAAGAGGCTGTAACAGACCAGTTGGTGAGGAGCGAGGTGTTTTGCATCTTGCACAGACCTCACATGAAGTGACATAATTCAAAACATCCTTCCTGCAAGTGGGCCACCAAAAGAAACGAGAAAGAAATTCCTGTGTCTTTAGAATTCCTCTATGCCCAGCTATCTTGGAATCGTGAATGAGTTGCAATACTCTCAATCTGACTATTTCAGGAATATACAGGCGTTGTCCCTGAATCCACACACCATTCTTAAAGACAAGACTTACGTCCCTTGGGGGTTGTGCCAAAAAGGAATCCGCATGGTATGCTTCCTTGATGTCCTTAAGTAGGTCTTGATTATGAATTACTCCTAGGAATTGTCATGGGTGTATCGCCACGAGGATCGTCGCGATTACACACTCTGACTTCTCACAGCTGAGTTGCTGTTTCTTTGTGTTTGGTAATGAGGGAGTTAATTTTACCTAGCTCTTTGCTAAGACTAGGTCCAGCCTCGCCCGGCTGCTTTTGATTATGTTCTAATTAGCTTCCTTTATATACCTGCCAGTCTGGGTGTTAGATGCCGGTGAAAGCATTCATGTAGTCTAGCAGACTGGATCGGTTCTGAGAATACTTAAGCTAAGAGCTCCTTAGTTGTTTTTACTCTTACAGCTTATAGTTTATCTCTGAGACCTTAGGTGTTCCTACTGTGTGTGAGTGTTGTATGTAAGACTTTATTTACTTTATTCCTTGTCTTTCTTGTATGTCTTTCTGTTCATTAACCGTTACCTGTTCATTCCCTTTGGTGGTAATCAGGGTCCTTCTTAGGACTAGATTACAGTTGGCAGGGATTGATAGGAGACAGGGTTTACGCTGGTGGCCTGCACCTCTGTACCTTTAACAGTACCTCCAGGTAGAGGGATTAGTTAGGACCCCAGTTTAGGGTCAGCATAGACCCCGGTCACCCTCTAGCCGGAGACAGCGTATAACGGATTCCGTATTGACCCACTGGACTTTCTGTCAGGTAATTCTATGTTATCATATATCTATGCGCATGTTATATAGTATGTTGCCCTTTTGATATAGATTACTGACATCACATATATATATATCTGCTATACAGCGTGACATTTTCACCGGCCCATTCTAAAGATTCTCCCCAGCTGTCATGGATCCAGTAGCCCAGCTGGCCCGGCAGTTGCAGGGGTTGTCCATGGAGTTTGCAGACATTAAGTCCAAGGTTTTGTCCCCCCCGGAGCAAACCAGATCTGAACCTAAGGTTCTCTCCCGGACAGGTTCACTGGTGGGCGGGACAAATTTTTACTTTCCGGGAGGCATGTAAATTGTACTTTCGGCTGCGGCCTCGGTCATCTGGGAGTGAAGAGCAGAGGGTGGGAATTGTTATCTCGCTCTTACAAGGGGACCCTCAATCTTGGGCGTTCTCTATTCCTCCAGGCTCCCCAGATCTCCAGTCGGTGGATCGATTTTTTACTGCCCTGGGTCTGGTATATGATGATCCGGATCGTGTTTCCCTTGCTGAAACAAAGTTACGTAAAATACGGCAAGGAAATCGTCCAGCGGAGGAATATTCTTCTGAGTTCCGTAGATGGGCAACAGATACTCAGTGGAATGACCCAGCTCTTAGGAGCCAGTTTTGTCAAGGGTTGTCTGACAAATTAAAGGATGTGTTGGCTCAGTATGATTCTCCTCCATCACTGGAGGCTGCTATGGCCCTCGCTATTCGCATTGATAGACGAATTCGGGGAAGACGTGAGGTAACTCCGCCTCCCGTGATGACTCCACCTACTACTAAAGTCCCTTATACTGAGGTTCCCCTGGTCTGTTCTGAGGAACCCATGCAGTTGGGAGGGACATCTTTTTGTAGGAGGGAATCGGCGGTGCACCGCAAGACTAGAAGGTGTTTCTTTTGCGGGAGAGAGGGACATTTTGTTGGGGGGTGTCCATCCCGGGCCTCTTTGAGCAAAGGAGTTAACCTGGGAGTGTGTATTTCGTCCCCAAATCCCTCTCAGTTTCTCGTGCCTGCGGAGGTGGTGATTGGTACTAGAACTGAGAGGATTTCTGTTTTTCTTGATAGTGGGTCCAGGGCTAATCTGGTGGACGCTCGGTTTGCCCAGGTGCATGGTATGCAACTGAGTGTATTGGCCAAACCGGTCCCTATAGTCTCTATTGATTCTAGACCTCTCGGTCAAGGTAGCTTGGTACAAGCTGTTCATAACATAGATCTTCGAGTAGGGGCAATACATAAAGAGCAATTGTCTTGTTATGTGTTGGAGGGTCTACCTACTCCTATTGTGTTGGGACTTCCTTGGTTGGCTAAACATAACCCAGTGATTGATTGGCAATCCAGAAAGATAAGCCAGTGGGGTGAATTTTGCAGGAATAACTGCATGAGCACGGTCATCGGTGCGGTTGTGCCTAGGACTTTGTCTCCTTTTCTGGAGGACTTTGGGGAGATGTTCTCAGAGGAGGGGTGTAAAGAGTTACCTCCTCATCGCGCATATGACTGCTCAATAAAGTTGCTTCCTGATGCCTTATCTCGTACTTTCCCAGGGGCCGGGAAGACGGATGATCCGGTTCCTATTCCTCAGGAGGGAGTTGTAGTGTCAGCTGTATGCTCTGAGCTTGAGGGGGAGGTATTGGGGGCTCAGGGGGACGCCCCTGTGGGACTTCCAGGGAGACTGATAGTTCCAGATCGGTTAAGACTGAAGGTTACGGGGAACCGTTACAAACGGATGGCTGATAGGGGGAGAGTTTCTGGTCTAGATCTGAAGGTGAACGATCTAGTTTGGTTGTCTACCAGGAATATAAAACTTAAAGTTTCCTCCTGGAGGTTGGGTCCCAGATTCATCGGGTCGTACAGGATCAGTTCCATAATTAATCCTGTGGCATTTCGTCTGGACCTCCCTCCTACGTTTAAAATTCATAATGTGTTTCACAAGTCATTACTTAACCCCTTACTGCCATCGGACGTACTATCCCGTCCATGGTACCTGGGCCCGTATGACCGGGGACGGGATAGTACGTCATAGGCGATCAGCTGCGCTCCTGAGGGGAGCGCAGCTAATCGCCGCCGGGTGTCAGCTGATTATCACAGCTGACACCCATGACTGTGTGTCAGGAGCGGTCACGGACCGCTCCCGGCACATTAACCCCTAGCACACCGCGATCAAACATGATCGCGGTGTACTGGGGGCACAGGGGAGGATCGCGCAGGCAGGGGGCTCCCTGCGCGCCCCCTGAGACCCTCAGAGCAGCGCGATGTGATCGCGCTGTTCTGAGGGCTTCCTCCCTCCCAGGACCCGGATCCAAGATGGCGCCGGGGTCCTGGAGGGAGGCGGCTACCTCAGTGCCTGCCGAGAGCAGGCACTGAGAAGCCTGCATCTATGCCTGTGCGATCGCTGGTGTGACAGAGTGCTGTGCACACTGCCACACCAGCGATCTGATAAAATACTGTGATGTCCCACCCTGGGACAAAGTAAAAAAGTTAAAAAAGTAAAAATAAACATGTGTAAAAAAAAATCCAAAATAAATAAAAAAAAAAAAAAATATTCCCAATAAATTCACTTCTTCCTGTAAATAAAAAAAAAAAAACAATAAAAGTACACATATTTGGTATCGCCGCGTCCGTAACGACCCCCCCTATAAAATTGTCCCACTAGTTAACCCCTTTAGTGAACCCCTTAAAAAAAAAAAAAAAAAAACGAAGCAAAAAATCAATGCTTTATCATCATACCGCCGAACAAAAAGTGGAATAACACGCGATCAAAAGACCGATATAAAAATACATGGTACCGCTGAAAACGTCATCTTGTCCCGCAAAAAACGAGCCGTCATAAAGCATCATCAGCGAAAAAATAAAAAAGTTATAGCTCGCAGAATAAAGCGATGCAAAAATAATTATTTTTTATCTAAAATTGTTTTTATTCTATAAAAGCGCCAAAACATGAAAAAATGATATAAATGAGGTATCGCCATAATCGTACTGACCCGAAGAATAAAACTGCTTTATCAATTTTACCACACGCGGAACGGTATAAACGCCTCCCCCAAAAGAAATTCATGAATTGCTGATTTTTGTTCATTCTAACCTCCCAAAAATCGAAATAAAAAGCGATCAGAAAACGTCACGTGCTCGAAAATAGTACCAATAAAAACGTCAACTCGTCCCGCAAAAAATAAGACCTCACATGACTCTGTGGGCCAAAATATGCAAAAATTATAGCTCTCAAAATGTGATGATGCAAAACTATTTTTGCAATAAAAAGCGTCTTTTAGCGTGACAGCTGCCAATCATAAAAACCCGCTATAAATAGTAAATCAAACCCCCCTTTATCACCCTCTTAGTAATGGAAAAATAATAAAATTAAAAAAAGTATTTATTTCCATTTTCCCATTAGGGTTAGGGTTAGGGTTGCGGCTAAAGTTAGGGTTAGGGTTGGCGCTAAAGTTAGGATTAGGGTTAGGGTTGGGATTAGGGGTGTGTTAGGGTTAGGTTTGTGGTTAGGGTTGGGACTAGGGTTAGGGGTGTGTTGGGGTTAGAGTTGGAGTTAGAATTGGGGGTTTCCGCTGTTTAGGCACATCAGGGGCTCTCCAAATGTGACATGGCGTCTGATCTCAATTCCAGCCAATTCTGCGTTGAAAAAGTCAAACGGTGCTCCTTCACTTCTCAGCTCTGCCATGCGTCCAAACAGTAGTTTATCCCCACATATGGGGTATCAGCGTACTCTGGACCCCAAGAGTTATTGTGCAATTTGTCCTATTTCTTCTGCTACCCTTGGGAAAATAAAAAACTGGGGGCGAAAATATCATTTTTGTACAAAAAAAAATATTTTTTTGTTTTTATGGCTGTACATTATAAACTTCTGTGAAGCACTTGGGGCTTCATAGCGCTCACCACACATCTAGATAAGTTCCTTGTGGGTGCTATTTTCCAAAATGGGGTCACTTGTTGGGGATTTCCACTGTTTAGGCGCATCAGGGGCTCTCCAAATGCGACATGACGCCCCCAGACCATTCCATCAAAGTCTGCAATCCAAAACGTCACTACTTCCCTTCCGAGCCCCAACGTGTACCCATACAGTAGTTTTCTCCCACATATTGGATATCAGCGTACTCAGGACAAATTGGACAACATCTTTTGGGGTCCAATTTCTCCTGTTACCCTTGTAAAAATAAAATATTGGGGCAAAAAAATCATTTTTGCAAAAAAAAAAAGGATTTTTTATTTTTACGGCTGTGCGTTATAAACTTCTGTGAAGCACTTCGGGGTTCAAAGTGCTCACCACACATCTAGACAAGTTCCTTGTGGGTCTATTTTCCAAAATGGGGTCACTTGTGGGGGGTTTCCACTGTTTAGGCGCATCAGGGGCTCTCCAAATGCGACATGACGCCCCCAGACCATTCCATCAAAGTCTGCAATCCAAAACGTCACTACTTCCCTTCCGAGCCCTGACGTGCGCCCATACAGTAGTTTTCTCCCACATATTGGGTATCAGCGTACTCAGGACAAATTGGACAACAACTTTTGGGGTCCAATTTCTCCTGTTACCCTTGTGAAAATAAAATATTGGGGGCAAAAAAAATCATTTTTGTAAAAAAAAAAGATTTTTTATTTTTACGGCTGTACCTTAGAAACTTCTGTGAAGCACTTCGGGGTTCAAAGTGCTCACCACACATCTAGATAAGTTCCTTGTGGGGTCTATTTGCCAAAATGGGGTCACTTGTGGGGGTTTCCACTGTATAGGTGCATCAGGGGCTCTCCAAATGTGACATGACGCCCCCAGACCATTCCATCAAAGTCTGCAATCCAAAACGTCACTACTTCCCTTCCGAGCCCTGACGTGCGCCCATACAGTAGTTTTCTCCCACATATTGGGTATCAGCGTACTCAGGACAAATTGGACAACAACTTTTGGGTTCCAATTTCTTCTGTTACCCTTGTGAAAATAAAATATTGGGGACGAAAAAATCATTTTTGTAAAAAAAAAAAAGATTTTTTATTTTACGGCTGTACGTTATAAACTTTAGTGAAACACCTGGGGGTTAAAAGTTCTCACCACACATCTAGATAAGTTCCTTGAGGGGTCTAGTTTCCAAAATGGCGTCATTTATGGGGGTTTCCACTGTTTAGGCAGATCAGGAGCTCTCCAAACACGACATGGCGTCCAGCCAATTCTGCGTTGAAAAGTCAGACGGCGCTCCTTCCCTTCCAAACTCTGCCATGCACCCAAACAGTGGTTTACCCCCACATATGGGGTATCAGCGCACTCAGGACAAATTGCACAATAACTTTTGGAGTCTTGTTACCCTTGGAAAAATAAAAATTGGGGTGAAAAGATCATTTTTGTGGAAAAAATATGATTTTTAAATTTTACGGCTCTACGTTATAAACTTGTGTGAAGCACTTGGGGGTTCAAATTGCTCACCAAAGATCTAGAAAAGTTCCTTAGGGGGTCTAGTTTCCAAAATGGGGTCATTTGTGGGGGGTTTCCACTGTTTAGGCACATCAGGGGCTCTCCAAATGCAACATGGCATCCAATCTCAATTCCAGCCAATTTTGGTTGGAAAAAGTCAAATGGTGCTCCTTCCATTCCGAGCTCTGCCGTGCGCCCAAACAGTGGTTCCCACCCACATATGGGGTATCAGCGTACTCAGGACAAATTGTACAACAACTTATGTGGTCCAATTTCTCCTGTTACCCTTGAGAAAATAAAAAATTAGTGACTAAAAGATAATTTTTGTGGGAAAAAAATAGGATTTTTTATTTTCATGCCCGGGCATTATAAACTTGTGTGAAGCACTTGGGGGTTCAAAGTGCTCACCAAAGATCTAGATAAGTTCCTTAGGGGGTATAGTTTCCAAAATGGGGTCACTTGTGGGGGGTTTCCACTGTTTAGGCTCATCTGGGGCACTGCAAACGGAACATGACCCCCATCAACGTCTGCATTCCAAAACGTTACTACTTCCTTTCCAAGCCCTGCCGTGCACCCAAACAGTTCCCCCCCCACATATGGGGTATCAGCGTACTGAGAACAAATTGGACAACAACTTTTGGGGTCCAATTTCCTTGGGAAAATTCAAAAATTTGGGACTAAAAAATCATTTTTGTGGAAAATTGTTTTTTTTTTTTTCACACCCAGGCATTATAAGCTTTTGTGAAACACTTGGGAGTTCAAAGTGCTCACAACAGATCTAGATAAGTACCTTAGGGGTCTAGTTTCCAAAATGGTGTCACTTGTGGGGGTTTCCACTGTTTAGGCGCATCAGGGGCTCTCCAAACACGACATGGCGTCCAATCTCAATTCCAGCCAATTTTAGTTTGAAAAAGTCAAACGGCGCTCCTTCCCTTACGAGCTCTGCCGTGTGCCCAAACAGTGGTTTTCCCCCACATATTGGGTATTGGCGTACTCAGGAGAAATTGCATAACAACCTTATTTGTCCATTTTCTCCTTTTACCCTTGTGAAAATAAAAAAAAAGTTTGTAAAAGATCATTTTTGTGGCTAAAAAGTTAAATATTCATTTTTTCCTTCCACGTTGCTTTAGTTCCTGTGAAGCACCTGAAGGGTTAATAATCTTCTTGAATGTGGTTTTGAGTACCTTGAGGGGTGCAGTTTTTAGAATGGTGTCACTTTTGGGTATTTTCTGCCATATAGACCCCTCAAAGTGACTTCAAATGAGAGGTGGTCCCTAAAAAAAATGGCTTTGTAAATTTTGTTGTAAAAATGAGAAATCGCTGGTCAACTTTTAACCCTTATAACTTCCTAACAAAAAAAATTTTGGTTCCAAAATTGTGCTGATGTAAAGTAGACATGTGGGAAATGTTATTTCTTAACTATGTTATGTGACATATTTCTCTGTTTTAAGGGAATAAAAATTCAAAGTTTGAAAATTGCAAAATTTTAAAAATTTTCGCCATATTTGCATTTTTTTCAAAAATAAACGCAAGTTATATCGAAGAAATTTTACTTCTAACATGAAGTACAATATGTCACGAGAAAACAATCTCAGAATCGCGAAGATCCGTTGAAGCGTTCCAGAGTTATAACCTCATAAAGAGACAGTGGTCAGAATTGTAAAAATTGGCCCGGTCATTAACGTGCAAACCACCCTTGGGGGTGAAGGGGTTAAAAAGTATGTGGCACCAGTCATACCGTCACCTCTACCTCCTCCTTCAGTGGTGGTCAATGATAACGTGGAATTTCATGGGTCGAAAATCATTGACTCACGTCTCAGTCGCCGATCCCTTCAGTACTTGGTTCATTGGAAGGGGTATGGTCCTGAGGAGAGGACGTGGGTCCCTGCGTCTGATGTTAACGCAGATCGATTGGTTCGGACCTTTCACACAACTCACCCGGGCAGACCTGGCCCTGAGGGTCCGGAGTCCCCTCGTAGAGGGGGGGGTACTGTCATGGGTGTATCGCCACGAGGATCGTCGCGATTACACACTCTGACTTCTCACAGCTGAGTTGCTGTTTCTTTGTGTTTGGTAATGAGGGAGTTAATTTTACCTAGCTCTTTGCTAAGACTAGGTCCAGCCTCGCCCGGCTGCTTTTGATTATGTTCTAATTAGCTTCCTTTATATACCTGCCAGTCTGGGTGTTAGATGCCGGTGAAAGCATTCATGTAGTCTAGCAGACTGGATCGGTTCTGAGAATACTTAAGCTAAGAGCTCCTTAGTTGTTTTTACTCTTACAGCTTATAGTTTATCTCTGAGACCTTAGGTGTTCCTACTGTGTGTAAGTGTTGTATGTAAGACTTTATTTACTTTATTCCTTGTCTTTCTTGTATGTCTTTCTGTTCATTAACCGTTACCTGTTCATTCCCTTTGGTGGTAATCAGGGTCCTTCTTAGGACTAGATTACAGTTGGCAGGGATTGATAGGAGACAGGGTTTACGCTGGTGGCCTGGACCTCTGTACCTTTAACAGTACCTCCAGGTCGAGGGATTAGTTAGGACCCCAGTTTAGGGTCAGCATAGACCCCGGTCACCCTCTAGCCGGAGACAGCGTATAACGGATTCCGTATTGACCCACTGGACTTTCTGTCAGGTAATTCTATGTTATCATATATCTATGCGCATGTTATATAGTATGTTGCCCTTTTGATATAGATTACTGACATCACATATATATATATATATATATCTGCTATACAGCGTGACAGGAATCTAGAGTCAGGAAGAATAGTCTTAGGAGGAGTAATTGGACGTGTCTCTGCTGAGTAAATCCTAGAGAGTGCATCAGCCTTTCCATTGCGCGATCCTGGTCTATAAGAGATGATAAAATTAAATTGGTTTAAGAAAAGATTCCAGCGAGCCTGGCGAGGAGTCAGGCACTTAGCCGACCTGATAAACTCAAGGTTACGATGGTCTGTCAGGACGACTATTTGCTGTGCAGCTCCCTGAAGAAGGTGTCTCCATTCTTTGAAGGCGGCAATAATGGCCAACAACTCTCTATTGCCCACATCGTAGTTCCTCTCAGCCGAAGACAACTGCTGGGAAAAGAAGGCACAGGGATGCAAGACATTCTTCTCACCTGTGCTCTGAGAGAGTATAGCTCCAACGGCACAGTCTGAAGCATCCACCTCTATTATGAAGGCAAGCTCGGGGTTGGGATGTACTAGGATAGGTGCAGTGGTAAATTTATCTTTTAGACTGGAAAATGCTTCCTGGGCTTGGGGAGTCCAGGAAAACCTAGACTCTTTCCGGGTAAGTTGAGTGATAGGTGACACTACCTCAGAGAAATTTCTAATGAAACGTCTATAGAAGTTGGCAAACCCGATGAAGCGCTGTACCTCCTTCACATTTCTAGGACTTGGCCAATCCTTGATGGCTTGGGTTTTGCTTCCATCCATACTAATTCCTTGTGTAGACAGTACATACCCCAGAAATTTAATTTCGGTCCTATGGAATTCACACTTTTCAAGTTTGATGTAAAGATGATTTTGTCTTAGACGTTCCAAGACCATTCTCACATGTCCATGATGTTCCTCTGTGGAGTTAGAAAAAATTAGAATATCATCCAAATAAATTACCACGAATGTATCTAGGAGATCCCTGAAGATGTCATTCACCAAGTGTTGGAAAGTGGCTGGGGCGGTACTCAGACCAAAAGGCATAACTAGATATTCAAAGTGTCCATAGCGTGACCTGAATGCAGTCTTCCATTCATCCCCAGGTCTAATACGGACTAAGTTATAGGCCCCACGAAGATCTAGTTTAGAAAAAATTTTGGCATGTCGCACTCTCTCCAATAACTCAGGGATTAAAGGCAATGGATAACGGTTTCTAATAGTAACCTTATTGAGTTCCCTATAGTCTACGCATGGTCTCAGAGATCCATCTTTCTTCTTTACAAAGAAGATGGGTGCACCTGCAGGAGATGAAGAGGGGCGTATGAAGCCCTTGGCTAGATTTTCATCTATGTAATCCTTTAAAGCCTTTAGCTCGGGCCCCGCCAGGGGGTAGATCTTACCAAAAGGTATCTCTGCTCCAGGCAATAATTCAATTGGACAATCATATGGACGGTGAGGAGGAAGCTGGTCAGCGTTCTTCTTGTCACATAAATCCACATAGTCCTGGTATACAGCTGGTAGTTCAGGGACTGACATGATTCCTTTAGGAACAGAGCAAGCTGAAACTTTTGGACTCATCTGTTTCTCTGGAAAGTGTAATTCCTTGGTCTCCCAGTTAATGGTAGGATTCTGAGCCTGCAGCCATGGTAGCCCTAGAATAATGGGAAAGTGGGGAGAAGAGATAAGCATAAAGGACAGTTTCTCTTGATGATCTTTACCCATAAGAACCCTCAAAGGCTCTGTTTCCTGATCCACTGGTCCAGAGGTCAGCAGGGAGCCATCCACAGTTTCCATCTGTACTGGAGTAGCCTTCTTCACTGAACGTATTCCCTGTTTCAGAGCAAAGGAGACATCCATAAAATTTCCACTTGCCCCTGAGTCGATCATAGCAGAGCTAGACACCCAAGCTGAGTCAACCCAGAGTTTGATGGAAAGAAAGCAATGAGAATTGTTTTTCTTACAACTCAGCTGGGACACCGCTGAGGAAACTTGAAAAATGGCAGCGTTTACACAGTCAACGTCCTCAGAGGTAACGGAGTTTAAGTCCGAGAAATCAAGATCTGTTGCTGCAGATCTCTCTGGAGCCTGAGGCTCGGACCTGACAGATCCCCTCTCGCAACACTCACAATGAATGAGTGCTGCAGTAGTCTTACGAGAACGGCTGGGGCAGTTTATAATAAAGTGCCCTGACTTACCACAATAGAAACATAGATTCTCCTTAAAACGATGTTCCTTGCGTGCATCACTAACCCGTCGTTGTAAAGAGTCTACCTGCATGGGTTCAGGTTCAGGTTCCCGTGTAATCCTACTCAAAGGTTCCTTAGCTGGAGAGGAAGGTAGGAAAAGGTTAGTACGATTGCTTTCGAACCATCTCTCTTGCCTGCGTTCAGTCAGACGAGTATCAATACGGATGCAGTAGTTAATAAAGTCACCTAACGCAGTGGGAGGGTCGGCACGAGCAAGTTCATCCTTAATCAGTGGAGATAACCCCTTTCGAAAAATAGATTTTTTGGCGGAACTGTCCCAGGTGGTATCAAGGGCCCATCTCCTGAAATCCAAGGCATATTCAGCTACCGAGTGCTTACCTTGGCGCAAAGCTAACATGGCTGCTTCAGCTGTTGCACCTCGATTGGGGTCATCAAAAAACCTGCCCCATGGCTGAAATAAAATCATCAAGGTGATTCAAACAATCATCCTCAGTCTCAATCAGAGGGTTTGCCCACATTAAAGCCTTGTTGGTAAGCAACATAATTATAGTAAGCACCTTAGATCGTTCAGTGGGAAATTGTGAAGCATGTGCAGAAAAAAAAAGATTGCATTGATTAATAAATCCCCTGAATTTCTCACGTTCACCGCCAAAACGAAAAGGGGGCAACTTGGGAATCCCAGCACTCGGGGCTACGGCAGGAGCCTGGACTCGCCCCTCTAGAACCTCAATCCTGGCTCGCAAATCCTGGGTAGTCTGTCCAACCACTTGCAAATTGTGATTATTGAGGTCCTGTAGATTCGTAAAACGGGTCTTTATATTCTGCAAATCTGCAAGGATATTATCAGTCACTCCGCAAAGTTCCTTTATGCGGGCCTCCATTTTCCAGATCTTTTAAGACAGGATTACTGGAAGAAGAGGAGAGAAAAAAAAAAACAATAGTGTTCACCTGTGGCAACACTGCAGAGAGAAAAAAAAATTAAGGGAACTGCTCACCTGGAATGGTTGTGAGAAGTCACAACCACTATCATCACAGAAAGTTTCAACCAGACATCTGATATCCAGAGTTACAGCAGACAAAAAAGAGAAAAGAAAGAAAAAAAAAAAAAAACAATAGTGTTTACCTGTGGTAACACTGCAAAAAAGAAAAAACTTAAGGGAATTGCTCACCTGGAATGGTTGTGAGAAGTCACAACCACTGTCATCACAGAAAGTACAACCGGACGTCTGATATCCACAGTACAGCAGACACAGCCTTCCAGACCCAGCAGACACTAACGTTTTGGCTTCAGAATCTTGTAATGTATGTAGTACAGTTCATATAGCGTCTTGTGCTTGGGTGCGATGAACATACATGAGACACAGGTTTGATATAGAAAAGTCCTGTATTACTTCATACAAGTTGGCAGAAATAGTCACACAGTTTGCAGACACAGAAACAGGAGACACAGCAGGCCAGAGTAATCCAAGCTCAGCAATCACTCTCCCATACAGATTCAGGATCTTCTTCTCTGTTACCGTAAGTCCATGCAAACGTGGGTCTTTCAAAGAGCAGGGTTCAGAGTCCACAAGTGCTTCAGAGTTCCTCAGTAGAATAGCTGGAGTACAAGGTCCAAGGCTTACAGGAGTCAAGTCACAGGTTCACTGCAGGCTAGATTCTGAAGCACTGATTGCTCAGCTGTGGCTGCTTAAGAAGCAAAGGAGAGAATCAGGGCGGGAACATGCAAGCTGGAAACTCCATTTTGACTGAGGGCAAGATAGCTGCAGCAAGACAGAAAGTAAAATGGCTGACGAACAAACTGAGTTTCAGGAATATATACATAGAACCTTACACTGTCACAGTGATCAAAATAAAAAAAACAGTACATAAACCCGCCCCTTTATCACCACCTTAGTTAGGGACATATAATAAAATATAGAAATTGTATTTATTTTCATTTTTCCTTTAGGGTTAGGGTTAGGCTTAGGGTTAGGGTTATAATTAGGGTTAGGGTTAGCATTAGGGTTAGGCTGGGTTCATACTGTGTTATGGCAGTACGTTGGACGGACTGCGTTACACCGCGGTATAGTACGGTGTAAAGCAGTCCGTAAACGCTGCCATTCACCCCCATTTCAGGGCGCATCGCGACGCATGCCTCTTTACGGCATGCGTTCGTGACGTGCCGTCATTCAGTGACGGAGCCTCGGACTCGGCCTGCAGCGTCTGGGCTCAGTCACCGCTAGCCATGATGAATCATCTGCTGATTCCTCTGCGCTAGTGGGTATAGCATAACGCGATCGCGTTATGCTATACCGTTACCAGCCCGTCAACGCTATGTGTTGAACGGGCTGGTAAAATGCAAAATGAACCTAGCCTTAGGGTTAGGGTTATAATTAGGGTTAGGGTTACAATTGGGGTTAGGGTTACAATTAGGGTTGGAATTAGGGTTGGGATTAGGGTTAGGGGTGTGTTGGGGTTAGGGTTGGAGCTAGAATTGAGGGGTTTCCACTATTTAGGCACATCGGGGGTCTCCAAACATGACGTGGAGTTCAAAAAGTCAAATGGCGCTCCCTCCCTTCCGAGCCCTGCCGTGTGCCCAAACAGTGGTTTACCCCAACATATGGGGTATCAGTGTACTCAGGACAAATTGCACACCAATTTTGGGTTCTATTTTTTCCTTTTACCCTTGGGAAAATAAAAAATAGCTGGCTAAGAAAATCATTTTTGAGGAAAAAAATGATTTTTTATTTTCACGCCTCTGGGTGTTACGGTTCGAGTTCCCACTCCTGCACAGGGGGAATCTCGAGCTGTTCCCGCTGCAGTCCCCCATCCGTCTCCAGCCGCAGTGGTTCCTGCTCAGCAGAGACATCGGTCCCAGCGTCTTGCCCGGCCCAGTACTGTGCAATGACTTGCTGCTGCAACCAGAGTTGGAGCAGGCAGTTTTGGGAATAAGTCTTTGTTGCTTCATCTGAGCATGCCCAGGGCAAGATCTCCCATTGGAGATCAGAGGTCACATGTTCAGATACAGCTGCCACTCCTATTGGTCCTTCAGGAAGATCCTGTGGCTGTTGATGTTCTGAAGCAGCTTCCCATTGGTCCTTTCTGGAAGGTCTTTTTCTCGTGGCTGCTATAAAAGGCTGTCCTTACCGCATGGCCGTGCGCTAGTATCAAATCTGTTACGTGATTGCGCCAGTGTGGTCATGTATGCATGTGGTTAGGTCTGGCTGAAATAAGCCCCTAGAATACCGGCACTTCCGGTGAGGAGATTGTATGCACGTGTTCAGGGCTCGTCTGAAAACGCCATTAGAATACCGGCTACTCCGGTGAGGAGATTATTACATGGGTTCTGATTGCTTGATCACAGACTGCAATCCGCTTAGCAGTCATCTGTGTTCCCTGTGAGTCCAACAGGACAAGTCTTTGTTTCAGCGGCTCTGTAAATTAACAGAGTCCGCTTATATCGCCATATAGTGCTACGGCGTTTACATCTGCGACTCTGCAGGATAACAGAGTTCGCTCATACTGCCTATTTACGCCATCTTACTAGCAGCAGGCTCTGCCTGCACGGTGGACCCCGGGCTGCGAACGAACCTCTCCTTAATATCTATTAGGGGCGTTCCGCAGGCCCCTAACACTGGGTTTATAAATTTCTGTGAAGCACTTGGGGGTTCAAAGTGCTCACCACACATCTAGATAAGCTCCTTTGGGGTCTAGTTTCCAAAATGGTGTCACTTGTAGGGGGTTTCTACTGTTTAGACACATCAAGGGCTCTGCAAATATAACATGACGCCCGCAGAACATTCCATCAAAGTCTGCATTACAAAATAGCGATCCTTCCCTTCCAAGCTCTCCCATGCGCCCAAACAGTGGTTCCACCCCACATATGGGGTATCAGCGTACTCAGGAAAAATTTCACAACAACTTTTGGGGTCCAATTTCTCCTGTTACCCTTGGGAAAATAAAAAAATAGCGGGCTAAAAAATCATTTTTTATTTTCACGGCTCTACGTTATAAACTTCTGTGAAGCACTTGGGGTTCAACGTGCTCACCACACATCTAGATAAGTTCCTTCAGGGGTCTAGTTTCCAAAATGGTGTTATTTGTTGGGGTTTTCCACTGTTTTGGCGCATCAGGGGCTCTCCAAACGCGACATGGCGTCCAATTTAAATTCCAGCCAATTTTGGTTTGAAAAAGTCAAACTGCGCTCCTTCCCTTCCAAGCCCTGCCATGCGCCCAAACAGTGGTCCCCCTCCACATATGGGGTATCAGGGTACTCAGAACAAATTGGACAACAACTTTTGTGGTCTTATTTCTCCTGTTACCCTTGGGAAAATAAAAAATTGGGGACTAAACGATCAGGTTTGTGGAAAAAATATGATTTTTTATTTTCATGCCCAGGCGTTATAAACTTCTGTGAAGCCCTTGGGGTTCAAAGTGCTCACCACACATCTAGATAAGTTCCTTAGGGGGTCTAGTTTCCAAAATGGGGTCACTTGTGGGGGGTTTCCATTGTTTAGACACATCAGTGCCTCTACAAATGCAACATGGCGTCCAGCCAATTCTGCGTTGAAAAAGTCAAACGGCGCACCTTCCCTTCCAAGCTCTGCCATGCACCCAAACAGTGGTTTACTCCCACATATGGGTATCAGCATGCTCAGGACAAATTGCACAAAAACTTTAGTGGTCCTGTTACCCTTGGGAAAATAAAAATTGGGGTGAAAAGATCATTTTTGTGGAAAAAATATGATTTTTTATTTTCATGGCTCTACGTTACAAACTTCTGTGAAGCACTTGGAGGTTCAAAGTGCTCATCACACATCTAGATAAGTTCCTTAAGGGTTCTAGTTTCCAAAATGGAGTCACTTGTTGGGGGTTTCCACTGTTCAGGCACATCAGGGGCTCTCTAAACGCGACATGGCGTCCAGCCAATTCTGCATTGAATAAGTCAAACGGCGCTCCTTCCCTTGCGACCTCTGCGTGCACCCAAAAAGTGGTTTACCCCCAAATATGGGGTACCGGCATATTAAGGAGAAATTGCACAACAAATTTTGTCATTCATTTTTTCTTTTAACACTTGTGAAAATAAAAAAATTGGTTCCGAAATAAAGCTTTTGCAAAAAAAGTTAAATGTTAATTTTTTCCTTCCACATTGCTTCAATTCCTGTGAAGCACGTAAAGGGTTAATAAACTTCTTTAATGTGGTTTTGAGCACCTTGAGGGGTGCAGTTTTTAGAATGGTGTCACTTTTGGGTATTTTCTATCATATAGACCCCTCAAAGTGACTTCAAATGTGATGTGGTCCCTAAAATAAAATGGTATTGTAAAAATGAGAAATCGCTGGTCAACTTTTAACCCTTATAACTTCGTAACAAAAAAAAAATTTTGTTCCCAAAATTGTGCTGATGTAAAGTAGACATGTGGGAAATGTTATTTATTAAGAAATTTGTGTGACATATCTCTGATTTCAGTGCATAAAAATTGAAAGTTTGAAAATTGCTACATTTTCAAAATTTTCGCTATATTTCCGTTTCATAAATAAGCGCAAGTCATAAAAAAATTTTTAACACTAACGTGAAGTACAATATGTCACGAAAAAACAATCTCAGAATCAGCTGGATTCGTTAAAGCGTTCCAGAGTTATAACCTCATAAAGTGACAGTGGTCAGAATTGTAAAAATTGGCCCGGTCATTAAGCTGCAAAATGGCTCTGTCACTAAGGGGTTAAACAAGTTTAATTAAAGGAGTACTAAACAATACATAGGAAATACCCCCAAAAAAATTGTATATCCCAGAAATTCCTCCTTTAAGCTCGCCTTTTTCTGTGAAATTGTTTCTGTGAATTGATATTGTGTCTCATGTTACTATTAAAACCGAAAAATATGTTTAAATATTTTCCATGTATCTAAAGAGTCAACAATGTCCTCCCTCCTACCCCTCACTGTCTCATGTGTGATTCTAAGACAACTTGCTGAAATGGAAACCTCTATCTTGTGCCTTGTCTGAAAAAGATCCTTAAGGTCCAACCCTTGGTAATAGAGGTGGGGTTCAACTAAACACCAGACAAAGATGGCACTGACCAGCAGGAGATTAACCCTCGTGTTCTCTGCAAGGATTCTATGAGACTGTTTCATGATCGTGCAGAAATTGTTGTAGACTTACAAACAGTGAGGGCAATTATATTTGTGGTTGAATTCCTACCTATTTAGTGTTTCCTTATGTTGCCACTTTGGTCATGTCTTAGGTTATAGGTTATAAGTTACAAGTATAGCTGATCTTTTTTTTCTAAGTGGTATTTGAGATGATTTGGAAATATTTTTTTTTCTAAGGCTCATTATTGGATTGGATTGAGATATGGGACATGTGCTTTCCCCTTTCTCCTGGGACCTATATAACCTTTTACTATGGGCATACAAGGTAATAGAATGGCTAAAATAGTCTTACCTGCCCCAAAGCTGCGGTTTAGTTGTTGCAAAAATGAGTTTTAATCTTTTATGTTAATGATTTCTTCCAGGTTCTGGGGAAGGTGGTGCCTGGAAGAAATCTCTGCCTCCTGTCTTAATTATCATAGCACCTCACTCCCATGCACGTCACACTGACCTATGATGTGGCGTAATAATCCAGCTCCTGCACCCTGAACTTGCGCTATTGTTCGTACTTTATTCGCCCTTCTATAGGCAATGTCTTCATCCTCCTTCTGCGCACGCAAGTCACTGCTACTGTGCATACAGTTAGGTCCATAAATATTTGGACAGAGACAACATTTATCTAATTTTGGTTCTAGACATTACCACAATGAATTTGAAACAAAACAAATCAGATGCAGTTGAAGTTCAGACTTTCAGCTTTCATTTGAGGGTATCCACATTAAAATTGGATGAAGGGTTTAGGAGTTTCAGCTCCTTAACATGTGCCACCCTGTTTTTAAAGGGACCAAAAGTAATTGGACAAATGACTCCAAGGCTATTTCATGGACAGGTGTGGGCAATCCCTTTGTTATGTCATTCTCAATTAAGCAGATGAAAGGGCCGGAGTTGATTTGAGGTGTGGTGTTTGCATTTGGAAGGTTTTGCTGTGAAGGAAACATGTGGTCACAGGAGCTCTCCATGCAGGTGAAACAAGCCATCCTTAAGCTGCAAGAACAGAAAAAAAACCCATCCAAGAAATTGCTACAACATTAGAAGTGGCAAAATCTACAATTTGGTACATCCTGAGAAAGAAAGAAAGCACTGGTGAACTCATCAATCCAAAAAGACCTGGGAGCCCACGGAAGACAACAGTGGTGGATGATCGCCGCATACTTCCTTTGGTGAAGAAGAACCCGTTCACAACATCAACTGAAGTCCAGAACACTCTCAGTGAAGTAGGTGTATCTGTCTCTAAGTCAACAGTAAAGAGAAGACTCCATGAAAGTAAATACAAAGGGTTCACATCTAGATGCAAACCATTCATCAATTCCAAAAATAGACAGGCCAGAGTTAAATTTGCTGAAAAACACCTCCAGAAGCCAGCTCAGTTCTGGAAAAGTATTCTATGGACAGATGAGACAAAGATCAACCTGTACCAGAATGATGGGAAGCCAAAAGTTTGGAGAAGAAAGGGAACGGCACATGATCCAAGGCACACCACATCCTCTGTAAAACATGGTGGAGGCAACGTGATGGCATGGCCATGCATGGCTTTCAATGGCACTGGGTCACTTGTGTTTATTGATGACATAACAGCAGACAAGAGTAGCCGGATGAATTCTGAAGTGTACCGAGATATACTTTCAGCCCAGATTCAGCCAAATGCTGCAAACTTGATTGGACGGCGCTTCATAGTACAGATGGATAATGACCCCAAGCATACAGCCAAAGCTACACAGGAGTTCATGAGTGCAAAAAAGTGGAACATTCTTCAATGGCCAAGTCAATCACCAGATCTTAACCCAATTGAGCATGCATTTCACTTGCTCAAATCCAGACTTAAGAGGGAAAGACCCACAAACAAGCAAGACCTGAAGGCTGCGGCTGTAAAGGCCTGGCAAAGCATTAAGAAGGAGGAAACCCAGCGTTTGGTGATGTCCATGGGTTCCAGACTTAAGGCAGTGATTGCCTCCAAAGGATTCGCCACAAAATTTTGAAAATAAAAATATTTTGTTTGGGTTATGTTTATTTGTCCAATTACTTTTGACCTCCTAAAATGTGGAGTGTTTGTAAAGAAATGTGTACAATTCCTACATTTTCTAACACATATTTTTGTTCAACCCTTCAAATTAAACGTTACAATCTGCACTTGAATTCTGTTGTAGAGGTTTCATTTCAAATCCAATGTGGTGGCATGCAGAGCCCAACTCGCGAAAATTGTGTCACTGTCCAAATATTTCTGGCCCTGACTGTATATATCATTTATTAATGCACAGAAAAAATTCTCACAAAGACATTTTAAAAGCCCTTAGAAAAAAGGACAGACAATGTAAATAGAAATCCCCCCAGGATAATGTTCACAAGATGATTGAATATTAGTAATTTAATATAAATGTATGGCCGATGCAGCGCAGGTCAGTATATGACCATCATAGCCTTGTTGAAGGTTAACCGGGTCATAATGGCCAATCCTGTATATTATCTGACCAAAAGACGCTGCATCAAAAAAACTCAAACATTCAATCCATGGTGAGTAAAATACATCTTACCCAATAAAGAGATGAAGTGTTGTGCAGTTCCAACCCAACACACGTTTCGCAAGAATTTTTCCTTGCTTTCTCAAGGGGCAGGTGTGAGTGGTACACCAGCAGTCTTTTGTAGCTATAGTAATGAGTCACAAGGTACCATGTGACAGCTACTCCCCCAATGGTGCTGCAGTTTTGGTGCATGTGCACCACACCACCAACATCACACTGATGACTACCCAGCCATCAACCCCATTTTGCGCTGCATGGAAGTGCAAATTACTTCAGAAGCTACCGCGTGTACGCGGTGGACACCAAGATGCCAAACAGCCGGCGCAAGCAGCGGGAGGTGAGGCGCCACACAGAACACATGGAATATATCACAAGATAGAGGGAAGTGCTAACACAGGGAGTAATGTAGCTTGGAAGTGTGCTTCAATTGCTGTGCCATAACTTCCCATAAGTCCAATTTACAGATGACAGTATTTGACCAAAATAAAAAGATAAGACTAATAGGGCTAAAATCACAGGGCCACAACCATTTTTAAAGGGACAGTATACATCAATAATCGAGTTATAGCAGTAATAACATGTAGTCCAATCCTGCCATCATCTCTGTTTATAATGCCATGAAGGTTGTATTTTGGCCCATAGGTCGATGAGTACAACTACAAGAAGCATCATGAGGGCACCACTACAACAACAAAAACTGTGAATACAATGAAAAAAAAAATTTTAGTGAACAATGCAAAAAAAGGAAATTAAAAACGACTGGTTAAAAGATAATAAATGTAGTGTGGAGAGAGATTATACAATTAGGAGGAAAAGTAATGAGGACAATAAGAAGAGAATCAGCCAGCATCTTTAGGAAGGATGAGAAGCTAAGGGATTCATTCAGGCCTTTCGGAGTCATTGTATGTAAGATAACAATCCATTTTGCTTCACGCTGCGCCAGGAGGTTCCTAATGTGTTACCACCCCTGACCCCAGCGTGAATAATATCAATGCCCCTAATCTTGAGAGACTTGTCACAATTGTGATGGTTCCTGAAATGTTGTGGGATAGTTTTTAATAAGGAGGGGTCGACCACTGTCTTGGCCATGCCAATGTCTTGCACGTGCTCTGACACTCTCACTCTAAGTTCTTTAGATGTAAGGCCCAAGTAAATAAGTTGACAGTCGCATGTGGCGTAGTAGATGACATTACTACTATGACAGGTAATCCCTTGTTCAATCTGAAAGTGCTTGTCACCATCTGCTGAAGTGAATAAGTTACAGTGCAGGACATTGGCACAGGCAAGACAGCGGCCACAAGGAAAACACCCCTTAGCTGAACCCTCTGACCCAAAGAAATTGATTTTCTATGGAATATAGTGGCTCTTAACTAACAAGTGTCTCAAATTTTTTGATCTCCGAGGTGTCATTAGTAGTGTTGAGCGATACTTTCCGATATTGTGAAATATCGGATCGGATTGGATCGGACTGATACTCCAAAAGTATCGGATATCGCCGATTCCGATACCGGAAATCAATGCAAGTCAATGGGACAAAAATATCAGAATTAAAATAAACCCTTTCTTTCCTTGTAGGTTAATTGTACATGAAGGAAAACAACTAAGAATAATGTAGAATGTATTGGGGGAGGTGGAGGAGACATTAAAGGAATAGAGGTTAAGCCCAATCAAATGGAATAGCAGGAATATTTTTTTTTTTTAAGACGTTCGGAGTTACAAAGAAATTGACTATGTAGTTAACCTTTTTTCTATTTTGGAACATATGTATGTTTCACTACTTCCATGCTCTTCACCTTCTTTTTTACTTCTCCCACACTTTCTCCTTCATGATCCTCAGCAGCAGCATCTTTTTCATCAACTTCTTCTTCACCTTATTTATCTTCTTCTTCAACTTCTTCCTATTATTCTTTTTTTTTACATTCTTCATATTCTTCTTATTCAACTATTATTTTTCTTCATATTCTACTTCTTCATTTTCTTCCTATTCATCTTCTTCATCATATTCTTATTAGTGACAGGCATTCCTGTAGTTGTAATCTCTAAAAGTTTGAAGATTACACCTTCCG
The DNA here is from genome assembly GCA_033576555.1 of Oophaga sylvatica. Taxonomy (NCBI): domain Eukaryota; kingdom Metazoa; phylum Chordata; class Amphibia; order Anura; family Dendrobatidae; genus Oophaga; species Oophaga sylvatica. The sequence continues at coordinate 50,611 of JARQOD010004571.1, forward strand.
TTCTTGCTGTCACAAAAGATTTACAACAGTATTTGTCTGCGTTCAGTTTGGCCTGCAGCAGCAGGCATTTTCCAGGGCACCACGAGGAGGAACGGACTCACCCCCATACACTGCTTAGTCTTCTGCTTATAATTTAGAGCATATCTTTTGCTCTGATTTTTTGTGTTATGCTTAAAGTTCTTCTGCTTTTTGTTCTTCTGCTTTTTTGTTCTTCTGCTTCTTGGTCTTCTGTCTCTTGTTCTGTATCTTGCTGGTTGTCTTCATGTTCTTTGTCTGTTAAGGGCCTGCGGAACGCACCTAATAGATATTAAGGAGAGGTGCGTTCGCAGCCCGGGGTCCACCGTGCAGGCAGAGCCTGCTGCCAGTAAGATGGCGTAAATAGGCAGTATGAGCGAACTCTGTTATCCTGCAGAGTCGCAGATGTAAACGCCGTAGCACTATATGGCGATATAAGCGGACTCTGTTAATTCACAGAGCCGCTGTAACAAAGACTGTGTCCTGTTAGACTCACAGGGAACACAGATGACTGCTAAGCGGATTGCAGTCTGTGGTCATGCAAACAGAACCCAAGCTGTAATCTCCTTACTGGAGTAGCCGGTATTCTAATGGCATTTTCAGCCGAGCCCTGAACACGTGCATAGAATCTCCTCACCAGAGGTGCCGGTATTCTAGGGGCTTATTTCAGCCAGACCTAACCACATGCATACATGACCACACTGGCGCAAGCACATAACAGATTTGATACTAGCGCACGGCCGTGCGGTAAGGACAGCCTTTTATAGCAGCCATGAGAAAAAGACCTTCCAGGTAGGACCAATGGGAAGCTGCTTCAGAACATCAACAGCCACAGGACCTTCTTGAAGGACCAATAGGAGTGGCAGCTGTATCTGAGCATGTGACCCCTGATCTCCAATGGGAGATCTTGCCCTGGGCATGCTCAGATGAAGCAACAAAGTTCTTAGTCCTAAAGACGTCTGCTCGCCGCTAACCAGTACTGGCTACAATAGCAGAACCTGAAGAGTCAGCAGCAAGTCTCTGCACAGTATTAGACCGAGCGAGATGCTGGGACTGACGTCTTTACTGAGCAGGCTCCACTGTGGCCAGAGATGGATGGGGGACCGCAGCGGGACATGTTCGAGACTCCCCTTGTGCAGCAGCGGGAACTCGAACCCTAACATTTGTCCTCTTGGTCATCTTCTTCTGGGTAATCTTTTTGGTCTTCTTTGGGGTGGAGTTCAGGCTTGTCGTCTTCATGGTCGTCGTCCTTGGGGTCGTCGTCTTCTTCGGGGTGGTCTTCAGGGTCGTCGTCTTCAGGGTCATCGTCTTCAGAGTCGTCGTCGTCTTCTTCGGGGTGGTCTTCAGGGTCGTCGTCTTCAGGGTCATCATCAGGGAGATCCAGAGTGATTACCAAAAATGATTTAAAAAATCTTCAACTTGGAAATGTAGCTGAAGGTACAAGAAGGCGGAGTAACTGCCGAGAACCAGCTGACTGTCCTGGAAACCAGATGGGTAGTAGAAGGAACAAGAGCCAATGGCAGTACCGAGGACCAGCTGACGGTACTGGGACACGGTTACTAAGCAGGAGGTACCTGTGCTAGAAAGCACTACCAAGGACCAGCAGACGATGCTGGAACTCGGATACCGAGATGAAGGCACCTAGGCCAAAGGCACTGCCGAGAACCAGCTGACGGTACTGCTACCCGGCTGGGTAGCAGAAGGTACAAGAGCCAATGGAAGTAACGAGGACCAGCTGACTGTGCTGGAACCCGGAGGGGCAGCAGAAGGAACAGAGCCAATGGCACAACCGAGGACCAGCTGATGGTACTGGGACACGGTTACTAAGCCGGAGGTACCTGTGCTAGAAAGCATTACCAAGGACCAGCAGACGTTGCTGGAACTCGGATACCGAGATGGAGGCACCTAGGCCAAAGGCACTGCCGAGAACCAGCTGACAGTACTGGAACCCAGATGGGTAGCAGAAGGTACCCATGAAAAATAAAGTTGCAAGGCCGTGAGCCGGCCGCAGTTACCAAATCCCACAGTCCTACAGGGGGTGTTTGTCCTATTGGCACTACGGAAACAGCCTTTAGTTCCATATCACGCAGCACACATAGGAAGCACCTAAACTGCAGGCACCATACAGTCGGCTAACCCGACCGCAACACGACAGGACAACGTATTGGAGGAAAAGTGACGTTGACACTGCCCGGAAACAGCTGGTGTGCTGTAACCTGGCTGGGCAGGAGGGAGTACCTGTGCCAAAGACACTGCCGAGAACCAGCTGACGGTACTGGAACCCGGAGGGGCAGCAGAAGGAACAGAGCCAATGGCACTACAGAGAACCAGTTGACGGTACTGGACCACGGTTACTAAGCAGGAGGTACCTGTGCTAGAAAGCACTACCAAGGACCAGCAGATGTTGCTGGAACTCGGATACCGAGATGGAGGCACCTAGGCCAAAGGCACTGCCGAGAACCAGCTGACGGTACTGGAACCCGGATGGGTAGCAGAAGGTACAAGAGCCAGTAGAAGTAACGAGAACCAGCGGACTGTGCTGGAACCCGGAGGGGCAGCAGAAGGAACAGAGCCAATTGCACAACCGAGGACCAGCTGACGGTACTGGGACACAGTTATTAAGCAGGAGGTACCTGGGCTAGAAAGCACTATCAAGGACCAGCAGACGTTGCTGGAACTTGGATACAGAGATGGAGGCACCTAGGCCAAAGGCACTGCCGAGAACCAGCTGACAGTACTGGAACCCGGATGGGTAGCAGAAGGTAGCCATGAAAAATAAAGTTGCAAGGCCGCGAGCCGGCCGCAGTTACTGAATCCCACAGTCCTACAGGTGGTGCTTTTCCTATTGGCACTACGAAAACAGTCTTTAGTTCCATATCAAGCAGCACACATAGGAAGCACCTAAACTGCAGGCACCATAGAGTCGGCTAACCCGACCGCAACACGACAGGACAACGTATTGGAGGAAAAGTGACGTTGACACTGCCTGGAAACAGCTGGCGTGCTGTAACCGGGCTGGGCAGGAGGGAGTACCCCGGCCAAAGACACTGCCGAGAACCAGCTGATGGTACTGGAACCGGGAGGGGCAGCAGAAGGAACAGAGCCAATGGCACTACCGAGGACCAGTTGACGGTACTGGACCACGGTTACTAAGCAGGAGGTACCTGTGCTAGAAAGCACTACCAAGGACCAGCAGATGTTGCTGGAACTCGGATACCGAGATGGAGGCACCTAGGCCAAAGGCACTGCAGAGAACCAGCTGACGATACTGGAACCAGGATGGGTAGCAGAAGGTACCCATGAAAAATAAAGTTGCATGGCCGCGAGCCGGCC